>VZTN01033218.1:15960-34091 GCA_013400515.1 Erpornis zantholeuca | reverse complement strand
CCATAATTTCTACACTTCAAAACTTCTAACACTGGATGCCTAAAGTTAAATGCTCAAATTAGCCCTTTTTGCCTTAGGATCGAGCAGCCTCTTTTTAAAGGATTCCATGTGATTTTTATGACTTCTTAAGGTGTTTATCAGTTTTGGGAACTCACCAGTTATGTTTGAATATATGAATGCCTACCTAATATTGTACAGTAATATATTTTTCATCAACCAAAGAAGAAAAATATACCAAATCATGGAGTGATTAATCCAAGAAAACTCTCTTTGACTTTACAGATTACTTTGCAAAAGCCTATTTCTAAAATTTTTCCCATAGCTTTCTTTTTGTTTTGCCTAAAGGCAACATTTAAAAGAATTCATTAATCTAATAGTGATTTACGATAACTTAATTTTCCAGAGGAATCTTCTTGTCCTTTTTTTTTTTGAAATACAGGGTTTTGTAGCAACGGATGTTCTGCAGAAAAGATGTATAGAGAGAAGATAATATGCTTAATATGGGAATAGAAATATGAATGGCTTTATAAAATATAAATGGGAAGGCTACAAGAAAATTAAAATGTAGAACCCAAATCAGGAAAGATTTATAGAAGTGCCTGCATTTCCTTGCAAGAAAAATCTGTTTAGTAAGGTGCATTGTACAGCTGTGTAATTTTGGCTTACAAAAGAATATAAGTACTGATAATGTTACAAGAACCTTAATGCAGCATACTTCAAGACAGACCAAGTATGAGACAGAATATAGAATTATGGCATTTCTTCCTTGCTGTGCTTTCATCTAAAGTCTTGGCAAATGACTGCCAATTGATCATCACTTTATTTAGTCTTCTTATGCTTTATGGAGTACTGCAAACAAAATAATATAATAAAATTCTCCTAGATATGAAGCATTAGTTGTCAGATAAGCTGAACTGAATAGATGTAGAGGGTGTATGCTACACAAGAGGGTTATACCATACAACTATATACTTGAAGAACTAGCTCTTCACTTGGATTATGTTAGTGCAGTTTTGTTATCAGAGATGCTTCAATATAGATCTCTTAAGTCTAGCAATTTCTGTTCAACTGAACTGTGCTATAATCATCTAAAAAGCAACCGCCTAGCATAAGCACTTGGTGAAATTTGTGGCAAAAGGATCTCTCTAAGTGTGTTTCCCCAGGAGATTGTCCTTTTGTTGCTTTTGTTTTGGTTCAGTTTTTTTTGGTTGGTTTTTGTTTAAGTTTGGGGGATTTTTTGGGTGTTTTTTTTTGTTATAGTATTTTTATTTGATTTGATTCCTAATTTTCCAGTAATTAGGGCAATTATACTATTACTTCAGAATAAAGGCTTCTAACTGAATTGAATTGACAGCAGTAGTTCTGGACTAACCTATGTTGTTTCACCACAGCTGTAGTTTTCTCTTCCCAAAAGCTCAGTGAACTTTAGAGCTTGAAATACAAGAGAGACCATACCTCATAATAGAGGAGAAAGGAAAAGCATAGGCTTTTCCCCATAGGGGGTAGGAAGCCTGGGCAGGGACAGAGGAAAGAATGAGTTTCACAAATCAGAAAGGGAAAAAAATGTGGCGTTGGTATTGTACTTAGAAAGAGATAATGTGGAAAAGAGGTGAGAGCAGGGACAGAAGTATACCTGGAGCAAGAAGGACAGGAAAAAAGAGAAAAACCCAGAAGTGGCCTAATTAGAAGATAAAAGGAGAGAGACAGATGATAGGGGGTAGGGTAGGGGGGGAGCAAAAGAAGGGTCAAAAGTACCAGGCAAAAAAATAATGAAGCTAAGGAAAATTAGCAGGACAGATATAAGGCTAAGAATATGGTGTCTTCATTCATGCCACAGTGAATCATGAGAGTAGAATGTTTAGGCTGATTTAATCATCCGCAGTGTGTATAATTTCCTTTATAGCTCCATCATAATTATTGAGGCACTGCAATGGATGAAATATGCAATTCTCGATTGTTTGGTCTACTGAGAAAAATGAGGAAGAAAAGGATGAAAGGCTGGAATACAAACCTAGTCATGTTTAATTGTAGTTTGAATGAAATGTATGGGTATATGGTAAAATACAACTGAAGAGATACCTGTGTCTCTTGTGATACATTAATGTGGAAGCTAGATTGTTAATGACAGTATCGTGTCAACTAAAAGGTACCGAGAGAATGATAATTTACTTCAGTGACAATACATTGGTTTAGTAGTAGAATATGCTGGGTTAAGCTGAGTTTTTGAAAGAGATTAATACCATTATCACTGTACACATTTTCTTTAGCAAAATATTTTTTTTCATAATAAAAAGATATTTTTGTATGATTTGGGAAATACAAACACCAAAGTCTTTTGGGATTTAATAAGAAAATATAAAATGTTCAAAATTGCATAATCTCTTAGCGCCTGTGATGCAGAATATTTCACAATTCCATATAGAAACTCTTAGTTGTCTGACATGATTACTCTGATGTACTTTTCTCCAAAGTGACAAACAATATGAATGGATTTGTACCAAGACCTTTTGCAGATTTGACAATAGAAAATTAACAGTGAAAACTAACAATATGGAATGATGCTGTAAATATTTTCTTGCATATGGAAGTAAGTATTTATAAGCCTAATGACTCTTAACAAGAGGAACTCAACTGAAAATTTCTGATAAAGCTAGATCTCTTTCTGTCTTTATTTTTTTTTGATTAAATGACAGATGTTCTAATATCCCAGTGTTTCTGAACAGGTAAACAAATTGTCTTACCACCACAACCACCCCCTCTTATTTTTTTAAAGAGGGAATCTGAAGTGCAAAAAGAAAAATTGGTATAATTTAGAACTAAGACCCTGATTCAGCAAAAATCAGCTTGACTCATGCTCTGGGCAAGGCTGCTGAAGTCCTGAACAATAGTTTTTCATAGCTACATGTGCAGTGGAAGACAGATAGCTGTTTTGCTAAATGGATCCAGCCATCTTAAATATGCTTAAATAAAGTGTTTTTTAAAGAAAATTTCATCTATGTAATAGTATTAAGAAATGGTTCATTATTAAGAACAGATTTTTTTTCCAGAGTAACAGTTGTCTTATATTTGTATTTGTGAGATATGACAAATCACATTTTTAGTGAATTAAAAGTTTGTAAGACTTCATGCGTTTGTTTAAAAAATTGCCACGAAGTATGTTGCTTTTCAAAGAAAAAGAGAAACTACAGTATAAAATGTAAAAATAGGGCAAAATGTGTTATATTTTACAACTATATTAAGGATACAGGACTGCCATAAGTAAAAGTCAAAACTGATTATAAATCTTGGAGGAAAGCATCTGCTCCTTTGAAAGTATAACTGTATAGAAGAATAATAAAGAGAACAACAACCTTTTGGAACAAACATAGTTAGAAGGAAATATTTTTAGAATCGATAGGTTTTTAGAGGGATGCTTTTTCTTTTCTAGCTAAGGTACAGGCTAATGGCTGGAAGCTGATGTACCAATACAATCAGAAAAATTGCAGATTATGGATATGGATTTTGATATTGCTTTTTAGAGGATCTGCTGCTGCTGTAGACAAAGTGTATAAGGCCAAATACCTTCTTAAGAAAACAGAGTTTATAATATATTGGTATGTTCAAACAATTACAGTTATGTCTTCATACGTGTATCTTCACTGAAAGGACTGAAGTCAAGAGGAAAATGGGAATACCTAATTTTTGGCCTATCACAAAGCATCGACCCTTAGAAATCAAGTACATATGTGTCATTTATATTGGCTGATGTCTGGAGTGGTTGTGAGTAAAATTTTTCCTTGATGGTACAGAAGTGGAGAAAGAAGCTAATGACTCATGTTAAAGCAGACTAAGCAAATGTGTTTTGGAGTCAGTTGTCCACAAAAGTTAAGGTCAGATTTCGTCTTGACAATTCCCATTTTGGCAAAATAAAGCAAAACTGAAACTCACATGCTCTTCTTCATTATTTTTTTCCATTAATTATGAGGGGTCATACAGGCATGAATAGAAAATGATCTTCTTCATGTTAGGTTCTCAAATAGCTGTTATTGCCAGACTAAAGATGTCAAAAATCAGTTATTTCCAAAATCATGAACTTGTCTAATCTCATGGCTTTTGTGGTAGTGTGAGCTGAGCTTATTTTGCCCAGTCTTTTTATTTTTATTTTTCCTTTTTTTAAGCAAAAATGGAGTTTAGAATCAGGAATTTTATTAAAAAAACCTTTTCTGTTTTAAGAACTTAATGCTGGGAGCACTGGACATG
Source organism: Erpornis zantholeuca (assembly GCA_013400515.1). NCBI lineage: Eukaryota > Metazoa > Chordata > Aves > Passeriformes > Timaliidae > Erpornis > Erpornis zantholeuca. The sequence continues at coordinate 29,852 of VZTN01033218.1, read as the reverse complement.
GCAATGCTGAAAGTCTTTGCCTCTTGATATGGCACATACTGTAATTCATCATGAGGGAGTAAGAGTGAGTAAAGCTTCTTAAGTCTGGGCTGTGCTTTTCTAAAGAGCATTGCCTACTGACATCCCAGAGAGGTGGAATCAGCCGTCAGGCTGTCTCAGAGCCTTATGGCCCTACCAGAAAAATGGATTTGTGTGGCATTAAGTTGTTCTTGCCCCCATTAGGTTGCATCAGTACTGCAGCCAAAACCTGCTTTTAAACTTCTCTTGTGTTTGATCCCCTGACTTACATTCTCTCACTGTTGTAAATTGCTTCTTTGGGGGAAGGAGAGGGGCTGGCCAACTCTCTATTTGTAGTTCTTAGTAACAGGTATGTTACACTTCCTTCAGTAATTTGTCTTTTTTCTTTTCTTAAAAAGAAGTCTCATACTGTGTCTTTTTTCCTTGTTTTGTTGCAGAGAAATACCAATTAATAGATTTAGAAACAGCTGGTAACTTTAATAGCAGAGAGTGGCTGAGCTTTTGTTTTTTAACTTGCAAAAATCTAATCTAATATCATTGGCAGATAGGTGCGTTAGTTTGCCTTGACTATATTTGGTACAATTCGATGCTGGGTTCTGCTCCTCATTATGCTGGAGTAAGTCTAATGCAAGTCTTCTGACATCTGTTGTCCCTAGGGACTGACCACAAGAACAAGGCAGAGCCGAGGAAGAATTAAGTCCTTACCCTGAGATAAGGCATGGTATCTGGCTCTGTGTCCTGCTATTTGCCAAGTCTGATGGGCCTTGGAAGAAAGAAGCAGCTTTTGGATCCTTAGTTTCCTCCTTTTTTCTTCTATTTCCTCCTTTATTTTCATTTCCAAAAATCTCCACATTCTTTCAGTAAAAATACTCACAACTTAGCGATAATCCTTAATTGCTTTTGATCATGTGTTATTTTCCTGAGCTGTATTCAACTGTTTATTTTGCTGGGAATGGTTTGCTCATGTAGTGCATCTGTATATTCCAGCATAAATGATTCTCTTATTCTAAGATAAGAATTAGTTGTTACTAGAAAGTCATGATATGACAGGGACTTATACTATGCTCTTATGTTCCCACACTGAGAAGAATAATTTTGTCAAATATTTTTTCCTCTTAATAGTGAGATAGCTTTAGGACCCACAGTCTGTCACTGCAATCTACCTTTTGTACCAGGGGAGCGTGAGTGCTGGTACACACCAAGCCTGGGGGAAAGCAGCTCTTGTGGTACAAGCAGTCTTTTCAGTTTTTCTGTATTCTTGCTTAGTCATGAAAGGCAGCTTAACACTGACTTTAGTATGATCCACAGGGTTTTGGCAGTAGTTTATTGATTTTTGTGTTTTATTTTTTATTTACTTCTCTGAATTCCATATGGCTTTCGATTTAGTTGTACTGGAAAAGGACAAAGAAAAATCCCACTCTCCGGTATGTCAAAAACTATACTTTGACTCAGAAGGGAATGATAAGGTAAAGGGTGAAAGACATTTTTCTACAGGCCTACAGAGCACTGTGGCTGTTTCAATAATTCACATAACCACTGGTTATTATAAACCATTGTCTTGTAGCAGGATGCAGAGTGTGTACAACTGGAATGAGAGCACAGATCCTGCCTTCCATTTACCTACTACAGTTAGAGAATTCCTTTGTTTATTGATCATTCATCCTAGCTAATATTAATGTTAGCACTCAAAAAAATGTGGATTTTTTCTTTCTCCCCTTCTTCTTCCTGAGAAGGCTAATTTTCTTTCAGGACTTGTTGTCCTTCCTCTGTTACTGAAACAGCTTTCAGTTTCCAGGCTACCTAGCTGAAAGACTGTTTGTGGCTATAAAAGAGCCAACCCGGGGCTCAGTACATGGATCTGAGGAGGATTACTAAGGATTCTAGGGCATTTTGCCTCTGTCCAAAATTACTTTAAGGCATTGGTGTCAGATAGCTTGGCTGTGTCTGATGGATCAAGGGGACGGAGTGAGAGTGAGAAAGAGAGGTGAAAGGGATAAGGAAAGGATTGAGGACAAAAGGAAGATCAGAAAGCAGTCTGGGTAGTGAAGGGAGAGACAGGAACAATATCTTACTTGTGAACTTCTATTTCTAACTCTTTGAATACCAAAGGCAATCGAGAGCATTTCTTCAGACATATTGACACAAGCTGGAGACAGGTGACTGGTGTTAAAATTCATTGCTGATTGTGAAGCATCTATATAATTTTAAGATTTCTATATTTGACAGTCTTTAAAAGTAGGAAGGTGTATATTCTTATTGTGAGTCATAAATAAAAATGAATCAAGTGTTTTTCACTGTGGGACTATTTCCTTTCAATTTCATTCATTTTGACAATTCTTGGCAGCGGCTGTTCAAGAAACATTCAAACCCACAATAAGCAGTGTTGGAGGTCAGGACTGCAGTGTGTTTGCAGAGATGCATGTTAAGAGAAGCATCCTGACTGCAGTGTGCATGGCTGTGGGTGCTGAACAGGCTGCCTGCCCTGAGCCCCGGTGCCTGCTACCGGGAACTTGTGTTAGAGTCGCCTGGGGAGCTGGGAACAGTGCATCTGCCCTGTAATGCTGATTTCTGAGTCTCACTTGCTGCCTTTGCCAGTATCTGGTACTGTGGCCTTTGAGACAATGTGCATAATCCTCTGTGTTTTCTGCAGAAGTATGGCTTAGAGTCATTTTACAAAAGCTCAAATAGGAGCTCTGCAGTTGTGAAGTTTCCCCCAGCTCCTCTTTTGAATAAAACCAAGACATAATTGTTCTAAAATAAGCATGTGTGCACTGGTTTATAAGTATGACCGATTTCCTTATCTCATTGCCCATCTATGGATATAGAGCCAGGAGAGAAGGTAAATTTATCCAGGTACAAGAATGGCTTTCTATGAATCTACAGGTGCTACTTTTAATCTCTGGTTCACCTGGGACAGAATGATGGTGATACTTGTGAGGGTTAGCAATGGAAAAGCCACAGTTATATTTAATTATTTTTGGTGCTTAGACACCAGGTCACTTAGAAATACCTACAAGGTCTAAATAGACTGAGTCAACAAGAACCGATCTCTAGATAGGAGCACTTGCAACACACTGGGGAGAGGAATTGGTATTGTGGGCCAATTTTTTTCCTCATGTCTTTTGGATTTGGTCTGTGTATTTACTATTCTCTGTGTATTTTGATAATTGAATTCATACATGTAGGTTTTTTTCCCCTCTGCCTATAATTGTAGCCCTTTCTTAATCTTCTTCTATAATAAAAAGCATGGAAAAGAAATAGGTACAGTAGGAGTATTTTACTTCATCCTGCAACTTTCAGTGTTTTGCCTGAAATGTATGAAGTTACTGTGCAATTCAGAATTTTTGTTTGTAGAAGATGATGATAAAAAACCTCAGAACTTGTGAAAAACAGTTTTTATTTCTAGCACAGGAAATAAGACTGTGGGGGAATCAGCAAACCATACAAACCAGTAGACTGGAATTTTGTTATTTGCATTTATAAGAATGTATAAAGTGATTAATATGTCCCGATGAAAAAATAATGAAGATACTATTAAACTTACTTTCAGAAGTAAACGGTTGTTTCCAGTGAAGACCTGATGATCCAAATTTGGGTCACATTTGGCTGATAGCTACAGAAAACATATGAATTTATATCTGAATTAGATTTGGGGGGAGGGGAAAAACCCATATTAATATCTGATACCTTGTAAAACTCTCTCCTGAGATAGAGATATGTCTAAGTGCAAACTACATATGTACATATAATTATGATTGCTTGTGTTCAGTTGATTTACCAGCAAAGAATTGGGAACAAAGTAATAAAAAAAGCTGTGCACGGATTTTTTTTTTAAGCTTTTTTGTTGTTGTTCAATTCCCTATATTTTGTCAAACTGCAGTTTCATTGCTGGATAATATGGTAAAAAGATTCATTGTAAGGGTTATCTAACATTGGTGGTGTTGACGAATAGTTGCAATTAGTGCATTCCCTTAATTAGTCTGATACCCAGAAGATGCACCTGGCAGGTCATTTTAATACTACAATTGATTTATTGCTGCTAGAAATGATTTTACCAGCTATCTTCAGAGAGCACAATTAGAGAGGATTTCATTTTTTTAAATGCATTTTCACTGAGGAATAAACATAAAAGGTCTATGTAATTCAGAACAAAGCAGCTATAATGTACTAATGGTTTATGGATTTTATTAATATTCAACTAACATTAGAATCAATTTTAGAGAACAGCAACTTATTTTCTATATGAAGTATCCATTTTTAGTACGAGAGTATTTTATTTAAAAAAAACAAAATAAAACCATGGTATTTTAAATGAATTACTATTATAATGTATGGGAAATCTTAAAAATGGTGTAATGGTAAGAAATGTATCAATAGATGCTGCATGTGATATATGTGTCAGATGCACTGAGATTTAGGAAAAACGATGTATGAATTATGTATATGTATTATATTTTTTGAATCATGATGAAGTCCCTTTAAACAAAGAAATATTTTTCTGAGGTTACTATAACAATGTAACTGAATCAATGTCAGCTTAGCCTGCCATAAAAGTATCAACTTCTACTTTCATATTTCTAAATCTGCTGTTAAAATTGATCTTGAAATTAGCTTGTTCTGCCTTTTTTCCCCTTCACCTTACTGTATTTTTCTCCATTTTTAGTGCTGCAGCAGACAGCATGGCTGCCTTTTGTTAGCCTTTCTGTGCACTAATATCCCTGACACTACTGTGGAAACATCCAGCAGGCTCCCTTTCTACATCATAGGAAAAAAAAGCTTGTTCCTTCAGTAGCAACCTGTTAATTCCTAAATTTTTTTAAAACTACTTTTTTCATCTATATTCTAAATGAAAAAATATATTCCCTGGTGGGGGGTGGTGGCAGGGGCAGTGGGGACAGACACAACTGTTCAGGGTTTGCACTGTCTGTTGCTTGTATGCTCAAAGTTGAAAGTAAAATCATGCAGAATTTGTTCATGCAGCAAATGCAAGGTTGCCCTTTATGTTTTAGGCTACTCTAGTTTCACCTAAGCTTTATCTCTCATCCAAATATCTCTGGCTCTCCCTGGGACTTGAGGGGCCAAACCTCATATGCCAAGTGCATCTCCAAAATCTTTAATGCGGCATTAGGGTGTGGGGACACAAACTGTTCTCTCAGCCTTGGCATTTGGAGTTAGTGATGTGGATTTGGAAGCGAGGGTCTATTTTTTTCAAAAGCTCTAGTAGAATAACTCCTGAGCTCGCAATGAATGTGTGAGAAAATAATTATCATTTGGTAATCATGGGTGGTATTTAGCCTGATGTGTTATTTTACATCACTTCAGAGTGCATGCAAGATGCCATATAGAAAAATTAAGAAAGCATTTCCCTTCACCTTTGAATCTTAAGATCCATTTTCAATATGACCTAAAAAATGGTATTGAGCTTTAAAATAAAGTAGGAAATTGTTACTAAACAAGGATATTATTTATAGCACAGTTAAAACTTGGTTCAAGCCTGCCTGAACTCAAGGTCCAAGTCTGGAATCTCTGCTTTGAAAAGATGTAGCCCAGAATGATAGAAATTCTGTTATAATGACTAAAATGTTCAAGGCAAATACATATGATGTTTTTAACTGGAGTTACTGGTGGTTCTATGAGGAATGCTTGACCCAGAATCTCTCAGCAGCTTTGCAGACAACCTGTCCTGAGGGCCAGGCAAATATAGTGGGTAAAATGGGGAGACTTCTTGCTAGCAATGTGGGTTTGAACAACTCCTAAGGGAAGGAGGAGGGCATTTTACAGGTGACAATAAAATTGTGATAGCAAGAGATTGTCTACAAGGCATGCTGCAAGTAATGTCAAGACTTTCAAGCACTATCTTGGGGGACCTGGTGAAAACATTCAAAGTCGTACCTGTGTCACAGCCAGATCAAAAGGACCAGCTGCTGTCTGTGGTTTTTTTGAGACTCAGGAAGAGGGAAATGCTTGACATTCATCAGGGAGTCCAGAGTAGATGAAGATGAAGTGATCAGTGGTTATGAGTGACTTCAAGGAGTTTCAGCTAAACCGAAATCACTTCCTTTCAGTTGAGATTACAGGGAAGCTGATGGATATTAGAAATACTCTCAATAATAAGGTCAGAATATGGATGCTGTACACAGGAGGCACAGGTTAAAGTCAAAAAAGAAATAAAAAATGAGTTAAGTTATAAGGTAAAATAGCATGGAGATAATACCTCTGGATGTTTAGGTTTTGGTTTTGGCTTTCTTTTTTTTCCACAGTAAAAAATTCTCTGGGTTATTTGTTCTTATTTTGTTTTACTTTTTATATTTTTTTCCCTGGCTCAGTTTCTCATTAGATTTGATACTTAAGGTGTAACAAAAAGCCTTTGGATGCCATATATTCTGGAAGCTGTTTGTTGACAACTGTCTCACCAAGTATTTCTGTTGTGAAAACACTGTGAAATCTTTTAATCTTTGTGGAGGGCCCAGAGGTTTTTCTACAATTTGGACTTAAACTAGTTGATTGGAAATAGTGTATAATGGTGTGTAAATATAATTTAGCTTTAGTTTTTCAAGGCCTAAAACTATTTAATACAACACATATGAAAAAGTATAAAGTAACATCTTATTCAAAATAAAATCCTTCAAAATATTTGATGCAGAGCAAAAAGAACAGAAGCATTTCCAGCTGCAAAGTTAACATCAATGTGTATGTGGTGTGGTGTTTTCTTTAATTTTTTTATTTTGTTTTGTTTAGTTTCTCAGGGATTTTAGTGAAGATTTAAAATTATCATAGGTCTCGGTGCAGTTTGTTTGCTCCCCACAAAAGGAGAGATGATTTTTATTGACCAATCTTTGATCCAAGAGATTAAAGAAAGTACTGTAAGAGCAGTGAAAAGGATAACACTGTGGGGGTCAATAGGCTTACTGTTACTTGGAAATGAAAGTGAAGCATTCCATTGGGAGAGGGGGTAATTTAGCATTCTTACTGGGAACTTGAGAGTTTTCCCTTTCTTTTTTTTTTTAATTTTATTTTTAAGAGAAGAAAAATTATTCATCATACTTACAGATTTCTCCGTGACTTAATACCATGGCCATAATATGAGGTCTTTTAGAGGGCACTAGATTCACCCAACATAATTCTGCACAATGCTTTTTAGCCCAAATGGCCTGGCTGTCACATACTCACTTCTTGATTGAAATGTTTCTGGTAGACTTTTGGAATGCAGTCTGAGGGCTTAGTGACTCAATATTTTCAACATGAATACATTTTCTATCTCATAGAAAGTTTCTATGAACTACTGCAGAGTTAATGTGTCTTTTTGTTGTTTCTTGAGGTGTTGTGAACTTTACACAAATCTGGTAAAATTGCATGAGTCAAAAGGAAATGAAAGTCCTAGCTTGATACAGTTTTATTTTTTATGGCATCATCATCATCATGGCCCTTTTTTATGAGGGTATCAAAATGCCTGCTGAAAAGGAAATTTTTCTTCTTGAAATATCCATTAATATCTCTTTGTTTTCCTGATGTATGTTGTTTTGCCTGTGGTTTTTTTCTTTTCTTTCCTTTCTTGTCCAGGCAGTACAATTTTTGTCTTCCTTTCCACTGCAGAGAATAAGTGCAGGAAGAACAACAGCTGGTATGACTTTGATTGGGGATGCACCGAAGTGCTTTTGTTTGCAGAATATTCAGAGACACATGAGGCCTGGCAGGGCAGAGTACTCGTGTCACACTTCTTCCCATCTTTGAAAAATTGCCAAAGAAATCTGACTGAAATTGGCCAAGTTGTATTTATTTTGCTGTTTGCCAGAGACAGGTTTTTAGGCTTAGAGTGTTTTAACATTTTGCTGAGTTTCCTGCTGGCAAATAATAGATTAACTGATTTTAAGAGGAAAGGGGGCCCAGAAAGTTCTCAAAAAGCTTCCTGTGTCCTATGAATCTATGCAAGATATTGCTTATAACACATCCAGTCATTTCAGCCAGGAGACTGATTTGCTTTGTCACAAATAATACCCATCATTAATTTAGCTGGCCACAGCTTGTGAAACTTGACTTTTTTGCTGGTGCAATGTGAAGTAAACATTCCTTTACTCCAAAATCAGAAAACACCCATCTCTGCTTCTAGCAGTCTCCTGAAGCACTAATGAAAAGGTAATTCTACCAAGAGCAATGGCAGAATGCCCATGGACCTAGCAGAAATTGTGACTCTTATTAATTAATTAATTTATTTACTTTTAGGAATTTCCTGCAGACTAGTGACTTTGGGTATTTTGGTAATCATATAACAGACTTAAACCAATTATTGAGAGTAATGAAATACTGAGGAAAAAAATGCCTATTATGTTTACCATTAGGTGATGTGAGTTTTTTACAGTTCATTTACTATTTGCAAGTGGCTCATTGCAACATTAACTATGTTCTTGAAATTCTGTGCTAAAGCCTATGTTTTTATATACCTGCTTTATGTTAGGTTTTCTACAAAATCATCACCAACCCTGTTGTTATTCACTGTTTGGTCATGGCTGCGTGTGGGTGTTCTTGTGTTTTGTTTGCTTTTTTATGCATCCCTGACCTTGACTATTCAGGAACTTGTAGTACTTCATTTCATTAATAAGCACTGATGTGTCAAAGAGTGTTTTCAATTAGAGCATGGTGTGAAAATCAAGCTCTCTGAAAGTTTACAATCCATATTTGCTCCCTTCTCTTATTAATTTTAAGATTCTGTGCTCTAAACTTACACCTTTTTCCTGATTGTTTTTCTGTAGGGTAACTCGCACGTTTTCCATCTCTTAGCTGTGGTAGTGTAAAACTAAAAGTATAGATTTGACTGAATTCTAAATTTTCAGAAACTAGAAGAGAAGTAGAATGAATCCCAAATGTACTATGGAAAAACAGAGCCCTTTTGATATAGAAGGACCCACCTTTTTGAGTGCTGCTGTCTTGGGGTGATGTTCAGTGGATCTGGAACTGCTGTACAGCAGCACATTCAGGACCAGGAAAGACCTCAAGCGTAGCAACCAAAATTAAGGCTTTTATTGGAAATGTTAGAATTGAAATGGCTTCTGTACTCAATCTGTGTTTTGGCATAATGGGCAGGAATGTTCAGGACAATTTCTGCCCTGAAATGACAATATTTTTGTATTTTCTCCTGTATCTAGGTGTTTTTTTAAAAAGGTGTTGCTTTTGGTTAGTTGGGGTTTTTTGTTTGTTTGTTTGGGGTTTTTTCGGTTGTTTTTTTGGTGGTTTTTTTTGTTTGTTTGTTTTGTTTTTTTGTTTTGTTTTTTTTTGAGACAAACTGTGTATGAAAGCTTATAAAACATCTGTGTAAGATTTCTTCTGTGTTCACAATTAATGGGCATGTTTTTAAGATCATTTGTTACTTTAGGAGTAGGTTTTGTCTTGAAATGTTCATGAAATTCTAGTGTGATCCACAGATATTCAAAAAAGGAAAATTGAATGTAGTGCAAATTTTTCCGGGTAACTTCATTACTAATCTCTGATTTGTGCAAAAACAAGCAAGCTTTTTTTAAACTACATTTTGAATTAAAGACATAGATTTTCCTTGCTACAAAATGTAGGGTTTTGGCTATGACAAACTGAAGGATAAACTGAGTGCTATCAATAATGTCCATTTTTGTTTTTCAATTCAAAACTATGTGACTTAATTTAAGCAATATAGAAGAGACATTAGAATGTTAAATTGAGATAACTGAATGTTGTCAGGAATTGTGAAAGACATAGAAAGTAAATGAAAGACATCACTGAAAACAAACAAAAAACTAGGTGGAAAATATTGTATGCTGGATTCTTTCTTCTGTGTTTTTTATTACAGTGAGCCTTTAGGTACTGAATGTTTGCTGGTTCTAAATGCCAACAGCAGCTGACTTAAATTTTGTCTTGAGAATTTGCAGTCTAATCCATTTTGGTCCCTGTTTTTCAACTTGCATCTTTCTACTCAGGGTTATGAGTTTGGTTGCCATACTTCATTTACTTGTAGATTTTTATATTTAATCATTAGATTGTCACCAAAAGTATATCCTCAAGGGAATGTGAGATATTATAAAAAGGTCAAACCAGAGTGATCAGGACTTAGTTTAGAAATCTATACTTATTATTGCATTTGGCATGAAACTTCACAGGCTAAGGTGGGGAGTTTGGATGTTTGTGGTTTTTTAAATTTTTCCCAGTCTCTGCTTTTCAGAGGTATTTATTTTTCAAGCAGGCCTTGGCCTTACTGCTAAGTTTTCCTAAGCTTTTTGGCAGCTATAGAGCTGTGTGCGTTTGGCAATTTGGCATTCACATTTCAGTATCCCACATTCTGTACAAGGTGGTGAGGAATAAAAGGAGTATCTTTGAATGATGTGCAGGATTATGGTCAATTAAATTCTGTCAGATTCAATACATAGTATAGAAAATATTAATATAGCAAGTATATCTTGGAGTTACCTTAGTGGAGTGGGCACGAGGTGAGGGAGGAGAGTAGTGTTGCTGCTCCGAAACTGAGTCCTTTAGGCTGTCAACTTCAACCAAATTAAAAAATGTGTGCCAGCCTTAAGTTGGCACGCTTGAGTTCACTTCACTCCAGTCAATGAGGCACCTTAGCGCAGTAAGCACAATAGAGACAAAGAGATGCCTTGCAACTGACAGAGAGAGAAAAGAGTCCTTTGAGATGAAATGTTAACATAAGAAGTGAAAATGGTTTGTGGTAGTCTCAAGCTGGCTCTTTTGGGTTCACTTTCCTATAGTTACTGAACTATAGTGCTGTACCTTAACAGAGGAGTCTCAATAAAATTAGAAAGATATCCTAAAAAGGACAGAAGACGAGAGAGAGTAAAAGAGAGTGAGAGAGATGGAGAGTTCTTTTGATAAGGAGCTTAACAAAAGTGGAAAAAATGGTTTATGTGAATGTTAGTTTTCATGGCAGTCTCAAGCTGACACTTGGGCTCCCTTTATTACAGTCAGTAAGCTACTTTAGCAAACAAAGGAGAATGGAGAGAAGGATGGCTGGAAACAGCAGAGAAAGGGAGAGAAAAAGACACTTCTTTGACAGCATCTAACACAACATGAAATCTCTGCCTCTGTGTTTCCATTTTTGAAATGTTTTCTGTAAGGCAGAAAGAAACACAAATAGTTGAATTTTTATAGAAAATACTTTATAGATAATGAAACAAATGCTGAGATTTTAAATTTGCTTAAGCAACATAGCAGCTTGATTGTGCTCAATTGGGCAAGGGCTGTGAATTCCCTTCTTACCTCTCTAAAAACATTTTTTTCCAGCATGATGCTTTCAGAAATGAATAAATAGCATCCAATCTAGAAAATTCTATAGTAGTGTTGAATTCATTTTAAATCCTCTTTACGTATAGAAATGTGTGGAAAAAAGTAACTAGAACTAAAGGTGTGCTTTTTAATATGGTACTCAGTAGTGCTGAAAACTAAATGGATGCTGGTTTATATTTGCATCGGGTAGCTGATGAGTGAGTGTGCCTTTCTAAGCAGGTGCAAGAAAATTTCTTTCTTTTCTCTGCACTTAATCCAGTCCTTTTATTTTAGTTATTCTATTCAGTCTAATATTTCAAATTTTAGGTATTGCAGTTACAACCTTTTAGGTCTCTGTCTCTGGAAAGGAAATGCATTTGATTAGCTTCCACAAATTTAAGCTTTGCAAGGTGAATATGAAAGTAAAGAAGACTTCAGGCCTTTTGTACCTGTTAGGTAAATATATGAGGTAAACTAAACCATACCCATCAAAGCTGTAATTAAAAGACCCATGAAAATTGGCATATTTTGAACATCATCTATTCACCATGAAATGGGCCATTAGATATCTGGCTGACAAATGTTTTCATTCTGAACCTAATGTGCTGCTCATACGTCATCTGCAAATTCTGTAGAGGCGCACTTTGGAAAGGAAGGGAAGTCACAGTCGCAAATTATTCTTGCCCTCCATTAGGCAAATTGTCAACTTTGTAGAATCAATAGAAGATTCTTTATAATATACAAATTGGTATGTAGCCATGAGCAAAAGCAATGGGACAGCCAAGGATGGAACTTTAATTAAAGAGCAGAACTTGCTTTTAACAATATTGGATATAATGAAGATGCAGTGCTAAGCAAACAACATTGAAGCTTTCAACATCTTCATAATTTTGTAATATAAAATCCATGGCACTCCAACTCTACTCAGTTTTTTAATGAAATTTCCGTATGTAGAGAAAAATTACTTTTCATAGCTAAATGTGAATCTGTTAAACAGGATGATTAAGTTTACAGAATTATGCTATACTGACATTGTACTATTCAGTACTATAGTCTGCAATAAATAGATTAACAAACACAGTATTTGCAGATGGACAGGAGAGTAGGAAAAAAGTTCCTGTGAACAAATTTGTCTGTTTCTTGTAAATTGTTCACTTGAGCCTTATGCTCTTTCATATTGCATGATTGTTTATTGAAGTCATGTGATACCTTTTCTGCTCTGTAATGAGCTAGTCTGAAATGTTTGAACATCAGTTTAACAAGTAAAAATTCCATTATTTAGTAGGATAAAATTTAATTCACAATAAGAGTCATGAAACTTCTGCAAAAGTTTTTCATTCATATCCTTCTGTAGATCAAGTATTCAAAACCAACCTGGAAGATACTAGAAAAGCTACTGATATTGCCAATTCTTATTGGAAAAGTATTTACTATTTTCATTAATATTCAATGAAAACCTGCATTTTTCTCTGGCACTGGCAGAGAAAAGTAATTTAAGTTACTTTCTTCTGATTTCTCTTTGAAAGCCTCTGTTAAAGGCTGGAGGTAGCTGAGGATTGAATTGTATGATTAGAGTATAGTCAAGAGTTAAAATAACCTTGTGTCTGGAATCTACAGAAGATGGTATTTTGTGTATCTGTGACCTGGCCAATATTAGTCAGAACATGGAGTGCAGGTGGACAAAAATTAGTGAAGAAACCAGCATTTTGTTCAGGAGGGAAAATGTGTTCTTGTGTTTCAGATTAACAGTGGTTCTTCAGTGTTAAAGCTGACTGTGATGTGCACAAGGGGCTGCCATATATCCACAGGGCTAGGCAGCAGCACTTACAACCAGTCTATGCTTGTTTGTTTTGTTACTAATCCCTTGAATTGTGACAACAATCTGGACTGACTTTGTATCAGCTCATTTAGTGCTGAAAAATGGAACCATTTAACTTGTGCTGGATGAAGAAACAAGAGCGTGAACTATACAACTATTCAAAAACTAAAAGAATAGAACCAAAAAGGAGAAAATTGGAAAACAGTGAAACAAAAGAATAGGAGATAAAAAGAGGCTGGAGAAGGAAAGCAAAAAGCTGATTATTGCAAGACAAAGAGAAATTCTTTAGTCAAGCCTAGCAGTATTGGTCCTGTATTTTTGAGTTCCATAAATTTTTCTGTGCATTTTTATCTATACTCATTTTGACTTGACGAATTACTCAGTCTCCAAATTTAGGTGATTTGAGAGAGCAGATCCAAAGCAATCAAGTTATTAACTACCTGTAATATGAAAACAATCAATTTTAATTGGTAATGGTAAAAACAGGTGGCAAGAGTAAACTTTTAGCATTAAAATAATTTTTTTCTGCCTTGCTAATGTGGTGGTTTGTGTGTGAGAGAGAGACAGACTGACATCCATCTGCTTGGACTACAGAGACTACTGTGAACAAACATGCAGCATACTAAAAGGTCACCTCAAGAACCAGCACTTCTGTTTAGCGTTATTGTGCACCATCCAGTTTTGTAAGCTATGGAAAGACAGACCCCCAGACAGTTCATGTAAATTATGTTAATGATTACTGTCCACTCTCTGTCAACACCAGTACTGATAGTGCTACCTTTGCGTCATGAAATCAATTCTTCCTTTGCTTCTA
>VZTN01033218.1:3240-15903 GCA_013400515.1 Erpornis zantholeuca | reverse complement strand
AAGGTGAAACCACATCAGAAAGCAGCCTCTCCCTCTCCTTCCCCTGTATATTTTGAGTGATGATTGTTTCTGATGTGAAGGCTCTAGATCTTCAAATTGGATTTGCTGTCAATGTGTCCTTTTCCAAGAGAGTGACTGTGCTTGTCAAAGACACAGTTTTAGTGTCTAGGTGAAATGGATAAAATTCCAGAGGTGTAAGGTACCGTCTCTTGGCTGCTTTTCTTTTCATTTTATGATCAACTGTATCTCTCAAGAGAAAGTACACTGAGTTATTGTTGATGCATACATTATGTTAGGTGTGATGCCTATAAAACAACTTTTCTCCTACTTGTAAGGAAGGAAAGAAAGGACTATGGATAACAGGAGTGATAAAACTAAAAGCCTCATTTTTGTTTTACCTAATACTAGCATAATGGAGAGGGAATGTCTGTCTGGTAACCCAGGTCTGCTGCATGGTAGTTCATTTTTGGCTAGGACATAATCAAGCTGTCTTATGTGTGCAGCTGCTTGTCTGTGTCTGTATCATGCTACTGTATAATGTCCAACCTGAATTAATACAGCTGGAGCAGATGCTAAATGACTGTATCTAAGTCACTTGTGTCCTATTTTACACTTCACTTCATGATCTGTGTGAGGCTCTGTGAACATTTGATATTCATTTTAAAGTCTCACCATATGCCCTTACATTTATAGGCTATAAATCCACAATCAACTATGTTGATATTGGCGTTACTTCTCTAAGCTGCATATGTGAAATAAAGGATTTGGAAATAACCTTTATTACTAAATGTGCTTACATGAATGACTGCTAAAGAGTCTAAAATGTTGTTTCATGTAACACTCAACCAATGGACAGAAAAAAGAAAATAGGGAGCTAACTAAAATTATTGGATACTTCATGTAAACTTCAGTGAGAGTCCCATGCCCATGCACTCTATTCACAGGGTTTGAAACAAAATCTGCAAATGTGTGAATGGAACTCTTTATTACTGCATAACTTCCTGTAGGAAGAATGATTAAAAAAAGCCTTTCAGTATTGTCTTTATTTTAAGGAAGAGTCCTTTTGTCTGTGGTAGAAAGCAAGGAACTCTGTTATTTTCTATGTGTTTCCTTCCCCCTGGATAGTCAAATACCCTTCCCTTATCTATTCTTTATTCTGAAATTCTTTGATAAACAGCTCTTCTTCCCTTCCTGTTTTCTTGTGTCTGTAGTAAAAGGTTTGTTAAAATGCTAGTTTCAGTTCTCTGTCCCCCTCCTGCTCCGTTAAACACACGACATATCATTTCAGATTATTGGAAAGTCTCCATAAAGATTTTTTTCTTCATTATTAGCAATCATTGCAATGAAATGGGGAGTTCATGTCTCTCTGAGCAGACTTCTGTAAGTAACACTTTAGCCAGCAGGCAGTTACCCTAATTTTCAGTTGTCTTTAGGCTGCAGCTTCCTTTTGCAGTTTAAGGCTGTGTGCTTTCTACAGTGGTCATAGCATAGCTTGGTCACCCAAAGTGAGTGTTGTATTGTGGGGTAATAGTAAGGCACAGTATAAATAGAAAGGAGTTGTTTTGCCACTTTCTCAGAATGTTCCAGAAAATGGATTGTAATACTGCCAACGTCTCTGAAGTACTGTCAGGAGTGCTGAAAAATTCTTTTTATGTAAATAAGGTAGATCATGTTATGCATCAAAAGCCTCCTCTTAAAGGAGCATGTGATTAATCTTCACTTACATGTGTAGCTGTGCTGATGCCAGTAGGTTATGGTATTGGTGCATGGCAATATCCAGCTCCATATGATCAGATTATTTGTGACACTACTTTTAACATGAATTCTTTCTTCTTCTGTCTCTTTAAGAAATTGAATCTTCACTGACTTACAGCTGACTGTATTGGATTCATAAAATAGTCTTTCACTTCTCTCTGGGTATATGCTGTATCATGAATTGTCTCCTTAGAGACAGCAGGCCACCTCATTATGGTTACAATAGACAAATTCCTAAGCATGTGGTCTGCTTTTATGGCCTTGACTTGTACATCTTTTACCTTAGAGACTTGCCACTCATGTTGACACAGATTTGTTGTGTGTGATGAAGTGATAAAATCAATGAAGAGGACACATGTGCTTCTCTAGCTTTCAGAAAGACTTTGTTATTTATTGTTTATTGTTGTAAGTTAAATCTACTCAACAATTTTCTGCAAAGGTACATTTACTTTTTGGATTTGTTTTATTCTGCCTGCAGCTCAGAAGTGGCTCTTAGTGCATACTGTACGAGTTAGCTTTGTAAAAGTTCCACTGGAAAATAGAGTGAATAGAAATGTATATGCCAAGGCAAGAACAATACCCAAGGGGTGTGGGAGAAGCATTAAATAAACAACTTTAGAAAAATAAGCAACCCAAATGCCAAGCATTCCTTTGTTATTCCTATTATATTTCTGCCCCTCAAGACACGTTGCTATTTAAAAGGATAGAGAGACCCCAAAAATCACTTTAATTTAATTTTAATTACTGTTTTAAGACCTACTGGTAACCAGAAAAATGTTACTATGGCAGGGGCTGAAGAAGGAGAACGTGTTTTCTGAGGAAGCTGAAAGTCAATGGTACTCATAATTCCAGGCAGCTGAGAATAGTACACAGCAGCTGGATTTGTCAATTCTGAAAGTAAATTTATTGAAAAAAACCTAGAATAGGCTGAATCATAGAAGCTATGCTATGGGCTGGAGCAGTATGGCCATAGAGAATTTTGCCAACCAACCTTTAATAGAACTGAGGTTCAATTATATGTAAGTTAAGATTTGAAAAGAACTTTTATGGAAAGTGTATTTTATAAAAAATTCAATATTATACAAGTATTTTTAGGGTGAGAAATCCTATGTTATTACAAGTAGTTGTAGGATTAAGTATCTCAGTCCATAGCTTTTGTTTTACATGTTCCTTGAGTCATTTCCCCTGGTTTCTCAGACCTAGGAAACAAGGGGAACAGTTATTTGGAAGCATTTATAGTCAACCTAGGTTGGTGAGAGCCTCATTGATTTGGTGAAATAAGAGTAGGTGTTAGCATTTTGTTGTTATTTGCAAATATTTTAAAGTTCTTTATAGAATAAGGACGTTCTCAGCAGGTGGAGATTGCTGGACTTTTCTCAAATGTGCAGAAAGACTGACATTGGACAGAGTAGCTGTCTTTTTCTTGCTCCTCACATATAGCTCAGTTTAATCCAGAGGACCTACAGAGTCCATTCAAATATGATTTGATGAAAGACTGAAAAGAAATGGAAAAATCTGATTAAAGTGATTTTTGAGGATCAGAATTTGACTAACAGACCACAGTGTAGATGACTGGCTGGTGTATTTAGAAGGCTTTCTGATAAAAAGTGATAATACTTGAAATAGTCTGTTAAAATATAGATTGTCTGGAAGAAATAAGCATTATAATGAAAAACTAGCTGTAACTTGGAATCAGGAAGACAGAAGAAATTAAAAATTTGAGAAACAAGATTAAAAAATTCAAACTTGCTGGAAGACTGACCTCTGCCTTGATTCAGGGCATCTGACCACTGGATTTTAAGATAGTGTGATATGGTGGTGTTCTGCTTGACTTCTCTCTACCCTAGGACACACATTACATAGTCTTTTTATTATCTTTGATTAACCAGTAATTTTTCAGTTGAGGACCTTGTACCTTGCTGAGGTACAAATGCAGACAACTGCAATGCATTGTCTTGCCAAGGGCTCAGTATGGTGGGGTCTCAGAAGCAGTAGCTGAGGCAGCACACAGGACTGTGATGCAGGACATGACTACGTGAGAGAGCAACATGGGCTGGTGCTCAGAAAACTGCATTTGTCATCTCCTTTGTTAGTTTGGGGTTTTTTTATAATATGTTTAAAATTAATCTTACTCAAAAGGCTGTTTTTTCCTGCCTACTGACCACATATAATTTATCAGGAACTTCACAGTGAAAAGGTCAGTAATAAGAGTCTCATTCAGAGGGGTGGATCAAAAGTGAAACCCAGGATCTAAGGTGCTTTTTCCAGAAAACAACATGCAATCACTGAACTAGCCCAGACTGTTCTTGGTATCTGGTAAGACATTGCCATCAGAAGCTTTTCCCCCACTCTGTGGAAAGATTATGCAGAGATTTTCAAATAATTTCATTTTAAAATATTCATTGCCTAAGTTTTTTGACAGCGAATAAGTCCTGGTGAAGAAAGGGTAGATATAGGTTAGGAGACAAATTAATATTCTAATGAATGAATTAACACTAATCACGTTGTTTGTTTTTTTCATTTTCATCATCTTAGAGAATATGTAGATCTTTACAGCACCAAGCCTTAAAAGCTTGCAAGCTTTTAACTTGCTGTAGATGGCCCTGCTCAATCTAGTGAGACTATCTGGCAGCATGTGAAGTTAGGCATGTGCATACATGATTTGTGAAGTCAAGACATATTTTTAAATTAGTGACTAGAATAAAGAGGCTGTGGCTCTTGATGGTGACCCCCTGTGCTGTACTCTACTAAGAGAAGTTACTTTGTCTATGAATTTCTAATAAGTTCTGAGAATAGAAATCCTGAGGTGCTCAAACCCAACACACTATGAATTTCAGGGCTTGCAAAATAAGGCAAAACATTTCTTGAGCAAGTCACCCCCTACCACCCCCATTCCTCAGCTGTGTGAAACATTTGAAAAGAAATAGGTGCATGCTGTTTAGTGTGCTCTCAGACTGTAAGAGAGATGTGGTTATTCTCCATTGATTCACTTAATTATCTACAGAATTACAAAATATTAGAATACAAATATCTTGTTTTATGTTTGTCAGGCACCAGGAGGATTTGGGGGGGGCAGGGAACCCACAAAGGCAAAGCCCAAATCAGACTAAAATTGTGTGCCTTGTGTGCCTTGGCTTTTCAGTGTTCTGCAGCATTATCCAATGCTTTTAGAATGATTTACTTATCAATGTATTTTGAAATTGCATTGTTTTTCAGTTGTTTTTTTTTTCATTGTCTCTAGCAACAGTTTTATTTGAATACTCATGTTTACTTACTGAAGAGCATTTCACTTGGAATGGAAATGCAAAACATTAGTTGGGCTTTGTGAAATTTACCACTTCTCTGATATGTGAAAAGTACTTGAGATAAGGACATCTTTTCAATAGTTGTAGGCAGGAGCGGGGATGTGGGGGGGACCCCATAAGCTCTTCAAACAAATATAGCCTGCTTATTTGTCAGTGTTGTCTATATTTAACAGCCTCACTGATTCTGTATGCTTTTTGTTAGAGATTAATTCTACTGATTCCTTCAAAGATAGTATCGTATTCGTAGCTGTATTAAATTATTTTTTTCCCCTCTGCTGCTTTTTTTGTCAGTAAACAAGAATGAAAAACTAACATACCAAGAGAGCTAAGCTCTGAAGGGCTGTGCAAAAGTAGCACAGGTACAAAATTTTATATTTTTTCTATATCAAAACATTATTTAGCTGAATCACTTGATGTTTCCTCCATCGGGAATTTCGTACAATCATACTCTGATTTTTCAATATCTCTGTTGTATAAATTAACCAGGCCCTAAATCACTACATTTTGTTTAAATAGTAAATGGAAATGGCATTTAAAAATCTACAAAGCATTAAAACTGCTAATGGATTACTTACATCATTGGCTTATAACCTTTTTGATTTGTTGATCCCCAAGTACTTTTCAGCAGAGGCATGTATCTCTGTGCAGCAAAAGTTAACTTACTGCAGAAGGCTTCCTTTTCACAGCAAGGTCATGTGAACCCAAAGAGTCTGCAGACCACATGTTGAAAACTATTGATCTACATTATTTATATATGACTTGTTCACTGCTGATGTGTTCCTGCTTTTGAGATGACTCAGTAACACCATGCAGTAGTTTTCAGGAAGGAACTGGGAGAAGAAAATATAACCCTTAAAAGGGGAGGTTTAGATCAATAAAATATTTCCACAATTCAGGAATTAGACCTTTTTCTTGCCAGTAATGATACAATCTCCAAAAATTCAGAATGGATGTCACTTTTATGTGTGGTATGCTACAATACTTTGTTGGCATCATGGAATCGCTGCAGTCACTGCAGCTGGACAAATTGGTTCAATCCTTATTAAAAGGATGGGAAATCCATCGCTTGGTGGCTGCCAGACACTGGATTCTTTGTGCACTAAGCTGTTTTAATGATATTTAGATTGTGTCTTCCAGCTGACTAAAATGGTCATCCTGGGCATGTATCACACACTTTTCTACTTTGTGCCTTTATTGAATTCTAGCACAGTAAGTTATGTGTCAAAGGTCTGGGCCCCCCGCCCTCCACCCTGGGGCCCCTCCTGCCCCGGTTCGCCATGCTGGAAAAAATGCAGCAAGAGATCTTCTGCTGTTTCAGAGTTGTTCCCACTTGTCCCATCAAAACCTCGGAGGGAGAGACAGCATCCCCCGAGAACACCAGGGCAGAAAGGGCAGAAAAGGCAATGGCTGCAGATCAGCAGCTACTTTTATATCTTACTAACAACCATTCAAGAAACAATACGTATCTTATTTTCTTTTCAACACCAGTAAACTCTCATCTTATTGATATGTCTTTTCAATGCTAACTTTTTTCCACCAACCAACACACCACAGAAACTGGTGTCAGAGGAGAGAGGAAGAGAATGAGGAGAGAGGAGAAGAAGAAAGAAGGAAAAACCACACCTAAAAATCTCCATCTTGTCCCTATGTAATACAAAGAGCAAGATCCTAAAACTACAACTAAACTCTCTGTGGTACACTAAACAAAAATCTCTTCACCTCTCTGGTGCATTCAGGTTCTCCCAAAAGTGGAGGGAGCTTCTCCAAAAGCCTAGGTTGCTGGCTAGGACACTTTTGAGGAGCTCTGGGGATATAAAGAAACCATGAGAGGAGCAGGAGAAGCTTTCAGGCTTCCCTGGACTCCGACAGTTATGGATTTGATCTGGAGATAAACAAAGTAGTTCCCTGCCCCTTAAATTGAAGGCATAGGGTTTTGGGGATAAGATCCATTTCTTTTTTGTGCTCGACAACAAGCAAGTTGAAATTCAACAGCATTGTAACATAGTTGTAGGTTCTATTTGCCAGCTTTTAAAATGTTTCTTAGCATCCCAAAATCTCTGCTAGGCAACAGGCTGACTTCATGTTGAAGATCCAAGTTGAGGTTACACTGATAATATTTAAAGCATGAAATGCTACTCGTAATAGTGAATATTTAGAACTGAAGGTGTATTGGGTAAAGGGAGGTACAGAGCCTGATGCTATTGTGTGCAGCTGGTGGGGTGCTTACACCTGCCAGGGTGAATTGGCTTCACTGGTGAGCAGTTATACAGCAAACAGGTGACCTGGGGGTCTTTGAGGGTTTCATCATTTTTTTAGTTGTCAAATAAAGAAAATATTTCTAAACATTTCAATATGAAAATCAAATATTAAGATGTTAAATGAACACTTTTCTCCTCCTTATATTCATGTGAGCAAGCAGCTAATTCTCTTGGTGTGTAGTTGTAGAAACATTCAGTAATGTAAGAGATACCGAGTTTCATGTGATAATGAAGCTGTTGTTTTTCTTGAGTATATTGCTTCTTGAGCTATTCTTATGCTCACACTTCCTAGTGTGCTATGTTGTGACATTAAATCCTTCTAAATATTGAGCAAACCCATTTTTTGGCTTTGTTCTTTGATCACTTTCTATCAACAGTATTTTTTTTGTTTGTTTGTTTTTGTTTGTTTTTGTTTTTTTTACTGGCTTCACAACATGATAAAAATGACTAGTTTTGAGGCATAATAAATTTTAATGGAAGGGCTATATATAAGTTAAATGCTTATACCTTACATACTTTTAAGTATTATTTATACTAACAAAAGGTGTTGTATAAAATGAAGGTATTTGTCCTAGAAAAAAACAGATGATTTGTTTTAACCATAGCATACTTATGGACAATTATTTTTTAAAATATTGAACTTCTATGTTTTATTAATATATCACATAGGCTTCTGTGGGCATCTTGTTGCATAAGCTGCCTGTCTGTAGGCCACACTCTAACAGAAGTGTCTGTATAAGCAGTCGTTCTGAAATGCTGATTCCGTTATTTGATTTGGGATTAAACAGTCTGTTGCAAGCCATCTGTTTCCCTATGCATGTGTCCTTGAAAGGTTAGATTTCCACAGATATTGCCCAATAACTTTAGCCAGTGCTTGAAAGATCAAAATTAGCTGAGACATATGCCACTGAAATTGTCTGTCTTATCCTAGAGGACTGGCTGTTTTTTAACATCAGTGCCCATGTTGGAGAAAAGTTTACTCTCTCTTATTGCTGCTGATTTAGAACCCTGCCGCTTTTGGCCAATTGCCATGAGACTTAGGAGCACATCTTTTGAGGATATTTGAACAACTGATGCCCAGTGAGTTCATGAAAAGTTCCATCATCTTTCTAAGCTGCAGCTCTCCTCCTGAATTGATTCTTCCAATAGATGCTGCATCACTCATGTCTAACCCACACTGCTGTTCTTACCCAAGCAGCATCGCTGTGGCATTAGGGTCAGAAGACTGGTGTGGGCTCAGAGATTCTTTGGAGACTTAAAGAACTCTTACATAAGACTGTACCATGCTATTGTGCAATGTTGTTGGTTTTTGTATTTTGTTTCTTTTTTTTTCTTTTTAAATTATTTTTTGTGTGCCTGTTCCTGCATCAGCGTGTAGGTGCTGGATATGTGTGTGACGCACATAGGACTACTAAAAGACCAGTGTCATGGTAGTGATCTAGCCCTGTCAGTTTGATTTGGGTGTTAAAAGAAGCTCAGGTTGGAGAGGAAGAGCTTGAAGGCACTGTGAAAGCTAGCATGTGAGAATCTGCTTCTGGATACTGTTTGCATAGCTATAGTTTTTGTGGTTGCTTAAACTTGGGATTCTTAGGATATAACTGTGTCCTACAGGGCCTCACAGGTCTGTACCAGCCCTCTGAAAGCTATCTAGAAAGCCACTCACAAAATGCCACTGCTAGATCCTAAGTCCTCTTTATCTCAGCGCAGCCAGAAACCAGTTCAGGTTTTCTCCTACTTTGGTATTCCAGAGGCATGAGGATTTCAGGGCTGTTTTCATACCATAGTCTGTAAAATTTTGCTATGCCTTACACTACAGACTAATTATTCCTTAAACGTGTCAGAGTTCAGTGGTGTTTTTTAGCCAACACGAGAGGCAATCTTGCTCAGAATTATTTATTTTTACTCTTGAATGTGTTTGTTTCGAGTCCCGCTTGAGATCCTAAATTCTGGAAACTCTGGAAGGTATGGATTCACAATGGGGTGTTGTTGAACTGGTAAGTCCTATTAAACCTTCAGTCATTTTTTGGTGGAATTTTTTTTGTTCTTTAATGTTAAACTGGTTTTGAAATGTTTTTGCTTTTACTCAACAGTCCAGCTACAGAACTACTACTATAGAAGTTTCTATACTTCTGGCTGGAAATTTGCCAACTCAGGCATTACACACACAGCAAATCTGAATTTGTACACACAAACCAGATGATTGGTCAAGTTAACGTTTGCAAACTGCCCTGTTTATTTGCACAAATGTAGTTTTTATGTGTGCAAAACTGATGTGTTTGCAATTTTGTGGGTTGTATTAAGGCAAGCTTGCTATAAATGTATCCCCTAAAATTTAGTTTTTGATTAAAAATACTTACTAGGCAATCCTCCTAATAGAGTTTCCCAATTTACATTTCCAGGTGAAAAGAAGGCTTTAAAACCTTTAAAAGCAGCCATGGAAACAGAAGCTGCACAGAGCTAGTCAGTGACATAGGGCATTACATCTAAGAGGCACATTAAAGGGGGAGCTTGTCAAGAGCAGAAAATGATGCTTGCTCTCTCTCTTCCTGCAGAATACTGGACTGCTGATGTGATCCATTGCTAGAAATATTAGGATATGAGAAAAATGAGAAATTTTCATGGAAAAGAAAAATCTACCTTTTTTTTTCCTCCCTTCTTCCTTTTAGCAAGTATTGAGCAACTCCTGTAAGCAATAATTTCACCTTCAAATAATCAGTGAAAGAGTATTGAAATGTTAGTGAAATCCAAGAGAATGATTTTAAATAATATGCAGCAAAACACATGATTATATTTGTAACACAACATATGAAATGCATTTTAAATTATGTAATCAAGGATTTAGTAATTCCTGTTTATAGATACCTGTGTGTGAATAAGCCTGTCTGCAAGTATTGGGTTGCAATTCAGTCAAACCAAATGAAAATTTTGCCATTGTTGACTTGCAGAAAATGTTTGTTCTTGTTTACATCTGCTAAGTCTCTATTTTAAAAATGTAGCATTTCTGTAAATATCTGATTTTGGTATCCATAGATTTTGCTAATCCTTGACAGAGTAGTATATTAACTGCATAATGAGTAGTAGAGATGGATAGGAGCTTTTTCATTTCTGAGGGATGGGTGATTTTTTTACAGAATTCCATTGCAAGTAATGTTTCTCAGCTGCATGTAGCTGTCTTTCCTGTTAGTTAAAATTTCAAGAAAGCATTCTATTAGTTGTCAGGCTTTTTTCTTCAGGCTCCTTAGGATCTTGAATGCAGTGTGATGCTGTTGCATTCATGCTTCAAAACATTGGGGTTAAAATGTACATAATTTGCTGTTACTTAGTTAATAAATATCCCCAACAGTATTTCGCATACGGCAGCTATATTTTGTAGTGTACATTCTTACAGAAATAGTAAAACTTAATTTCAGAGATTCTTAAGTTTTTCCTAAAAAATCTTCATTTAGATAGAGTCTGAAAACAAAATAGACTGCTTTTCTCCACCTTCTAAACTTCCACATCTTTGTGCAACAAAAAACTCATTCTAGACAAACCATGTCCTGCCTGTAGGAACGTGAGGGAACCTTATGTGATAGTGACAGTTTTATTCTTCTATTCTGAATACACATTCCCAATTGAATGCCAGAATTAAAATATATCCTGCACTCTTGAGATACTGTGTTTCAGGGATTTGGATGCTCATCATGTAAGTCTGGAAAACTGCTTGGCAAATGAAAGAGGCAGGAAATGGCTCACTACAGACAGGCGATCTGGTGGCTTATTTTTCTTTGTTGCTAATGGAAAACATCAAAACTTTTTCTCCCCTCCCCCCAGTATATTAGTACATTGAAGACTTAATTTAGAGAATCTCGATTAATCTAGAGAAAAGGATATATTTCCATGAAAATAACAGTACTTCCAAGAAGAAACTTACAATGTTAAAAAAAAAGTTATTTGAAGAGTCCTTTCATTTATGCCATGTTCCAACAGAAAAATCTTTCTACCCATCTTGTCTATCCTCATGATTCTTTTCTTGTCATCCTGGATTTAGTGGAGTAAACCGTTTCACCTCTTATGCCTTAGAGCTCATTCTAATTTAGTTGAACTTGATTTATAAGATTTCAGCACATTAGACTGGAGTTTTCTCTGGTATCTCTTTTTGCCTCTTTCTAGTTTTTTCTAAAGCAATTTCTTCTAATTTGGGAAAGTAAGAAAAGTGAAAGAGATGTTTTGCTAAGTGCTAGATAGACATAAATTCTGTAAGGAGAAATTTATATTTGTGCAGCAAGTCTACATGAAATTTTTCCTATGTATGTGCCTGACTTGGTGATCCAAAATGGGAGAGAAAACCTTAACTAGACTTTTATGCAGGGATTAAGTCCTCCTCAAAGAATATGCAGGCTGCTGGGGGATATTGTACTTTAAACTTTTTATGTGTGTTAAGTCAACTTAAAATGATAATGTACCAATAGAGACTGGTAATTGACTTGAGAAAATATAAACTCCTTCTCTCTCGAGTTTCTTTAGCAAATGGAATATAAAAGGTATTAAAATCATCAAGTCTTACATAAATCTTTTTGTTCTTTTAATATTGCAATTTTTATTCTATCTCGTTCCACTACCATTTATATTCAACACTGATAAAACATTATTAGCCAGGTTTGCTCGTAGCATCCATTTACTATAACGTAAAGCATTTCCTTCCTCTCTGTTTTCTGGAGATATTTTCATCAATACTCTTTCAAGTTTAGTCTTAATATTTTTTGTGTTTCTTAATCTCTGCACTTGATTTATTGAGTGAATAGAAGGAAATGTGACTCACCATTCTATCTTTTTACACCTTGCTTATTTCTGTCAGTAGGGAGAATAGAAGTGATCTTTCTAAACTCTATATTCGTTATTCTGTTGTTCTATTCATGAAATGATCTCTAAGAATATTAAGTAGCTACCTTCAAAATTAAGCAGATTAGAATATGTTGAACAGATTCTTCTATGGCACAAAGAAGCATCAAAAAAGATTTTCTTTGAAAAGATTCTCTACCTTGAATGTAATTTGCAATTAATTGCGAGGAAAAAGAAGAAAAATCAATTCCAGGGGAAAAAAACCCCAGCAGCCTGAGACTTCTAAAATATTTTGTAGGGGGAGTGGATTGCTTAGTATCAAGAACAATTTGTTGCTACTGTTTTCCACAGCTTTGGTAACCAGCCAGAAAGATTTTCCTTGCATTTGTTCTATGTTCCCTTTGGCAATGCTTATGGCTTAGAACTATTTCCCAGCTGTTGCTCATCTTCTTGAAAGGTGGCTACATATGATGTTTGTCACTATTTCTTTTGTGTGTTTTAGTTTTCTGAGCCTTCATGGCTTC
>VZTN01033199.1:2020-22166 GCA_013400515.1 Erpornis zantholeuca | reverse complement strand
GTGAAGGAAATGTGACTGTAGGGGGCTGGTAGCAGGTGTGTTGTGCTGGTGAGGGAGGCTGGGGTATTGGGTTGAGCTCAGCTCACTACTGTCAGGCATAAACATGGCCTGTACATAATGTGTTAAGGGAAAAGTCTGTAGGCAGTCCTGGCTAGGGACTGTCTCTATTCCTCCTTTTGCTGAAACTCATATTCTTTGTGGCAGAAGCCTGTGAATGAGCTAGACTTTTGGGACTTTCCTAGCCTTTGTTCCCTCAACTATACCCACACTTCATGTTACATGGACTGCAAGGGGAAAAAACAAAAAACAAGTGATTACTCTGGCCACAAATCCTGTCTTTAAACAGAGTCCAGCAGTCATTTTTGGGTGAAGGGAGATGAGGAGTAGGATTGCAATCTGGGATTTACTTGATAAATCTTGGGTTCTACTGGGATCCCAAACTTGTTTTGTGTGTTTGATCCTTTGCCCTTCATTTCTGGAAGGGGAAGACTTGGAAGTGTCTCTCATTCCATTCCATGTTTGTGCTAGTGAAACCAAGTCCTCTCTCTCTCTCCCTTTGGATAGGTCAGTCTTTGAAAGGCAGCCCTGGATGACGGACTCTTCTCTAACCTCATCTTTCTTTGGTTGTCTCCTTGCTCCATTGTGCAGCCTGTAAATATACAGTTTATTTGCCTTTTGCCCTAGGTCATATGCTTTCCCCCCCCATTTAATTGCTTGATCCTGCACTCATTGAAGCTACTGGAACTGCTCCCAGTAGGGACACAGTAACAACCCAGATATCCCCTACTCAAGCACAAATAGATGCCACAGACTCTGCTATCCCCTCGCTGAGAAAGGCAATGCAGCGTTCAAAATGTCCACTGCTGAATTTGCGTGCTTAAAGTCCACTGAAATCTCTTGAAGCAGATAACAAAATATCACGAACTTTCCCCCAGGAGGGAAAGTGGTAAGATTGATTTGACATAAAAGACTAGCTATCATTATTAATTCATAGTTTGGCAGATCTCAGGCATTTTAAGTGAATGAATAAATTCTGTATTACAGAATGCCCTTTGCAAAATTCGTTATTAAAAAAGAACATTTTAAATTAGGGTTTCTTAAAGCCTCATGGAATTCTCTTTGAGATTATTAATTGTGCTGCTTTAGAAATTTCATTTCTCTTTTAGGTGCTGTAAGTTATCAAAATTTGCAACACCAACAGCATTGGGTGGAACTGATAATTCTGTGAGCCTTAGATACAAAGCTGAACATAATAACATGGACAGAGCTTTGCAGAGTTGGAACCTGTTCCCCACCAAGACAGGGTGTCGTGATCTTTATTATTTTATGTGTTCATTCTGTCTGCTGAAAGAACAGAAGTGTCTGGGCCCTGGCAAAAATATTAATATAAAGGCTGTGAGCTTCAAATTTGGCTTAACTGGAGTTCATAAATGTAATACATGAATCAAATGAAGTTTATTTTGAGATTTCTTTCACAAAACATCCATGTTTTGGAGCATAAGAAAAAAAGTGCCCAATCTAATGTTCTTGGGAAATGCTAAAAATGTTGGAGTTCCTGAGCCTGAACCCTCTGCCCTCTGTCAAAATTTGTTCCATAACCACCGCTGTAGCATGCTGCCCTAGGAACAAATGCAGTGTGATTAATGCATTGAATTCCAAGAACATGCTTACACAGCTTATTGAAAACCACTGCCCTGGAAACATCTCTTACAGTATTGGATAAACAGGTTCTCCATAGCCACCCTGGGTACTGGTTTTGGCCAGTGACGGGGTCACAGTAGGAGGGTTAGAAAAGCAGTAACTTTCCAAATACCAGTAGCTTGGTGACTAGCTGGGGACTTCTTCTGAGTTTATTACAAATTCTGGTAACTAAGGTGGCTCTAAAGCATCCCCAGAAGATGAGTGCAGGCTACTGCTGCTCTTACACCTTTCCATCAGCATCCGTGTGGGAATTCACAGGTGCAGTCTCCGTGCCAAGACACAGAAGTCTCTGAAACCACTGAGCAGGTGCCAGTGTCAGCCTCAAATCTAGGCCTTGTAGCTTTCATTTGAGACCAGCAAAGCAAAGAGGGTCTAAGAAGGCTACAGGAGCTGCCCTTTTATTCTTACTTTCCTCTAGGCAGGAGATTTTGTGAATATCTGCACACCTTACTTTGAGCACGACTATGTAAGTAGCTCCTTGAAGTGTTGTCTCTCACCAAAGAATGAAAACTACTGGACATGAATGACAAAAATATATTAAAATATGACTTATTCGGGGCACTGGTTATATTTAAAATAGAAAGGAAAGAAGGAACACATTCCTAAATAACTTTTGTGTGGGGTCCTTCTCACAGTAGGTACCTACCTATTAATTTGCTCGAGATTGAAACTTTTAGACTCCAGCAGCTATAGTGGGAGCTTTAAACATTTAACTCACATACAGACACCTCAATTTCATCTGGAGCAGCCTAAACAGACTACCTGGGGTCTACATCTGAAGCTGAATCTCGTCAGGCTACTGGCTAACCCAGTGAAGAGAGCCTTCTGAATTTCAATTTCTTTGCATTAGAAAAATGGGGGATTGTTTAGTATTGTATTTAATAGTAAAATATTTTGTTAATATGCTGTCTGTGCCTCATCTAGGAAATGACAATAATGCAATAATTAAATTAAAGTACAGGCTTCAAGTAACAACATCTTTATTAATCCTTCCATGTTTTTCTGACTAAACTGAACACTTAAACATAATCTGGTATATATGTATTGTCTTTTAATAAAGAGAGATTAAAATAAGATATCTTATCATAATTATATACTCTTATAAGAAAGAGAGATTAAAACTAGTTAAGAAAACAAGGACATATATTTTGCACAGAGTTTACTGTTTCAAGAATTCTTTCTATTTTATACAGAGGCATAACAGGTACTCTTTAATGTGTTTTGCAAGAGTAAAAATACAACCCATGAAAAAATTTAAAAAGCCCAAAAATTCACAGAAAAAAGGCAAAAATAAGCACAAAAAAGGAAAGCCAGATCATGCTTATGGCTGGAACTATCATTTCCTGGACATTTCATATTGCAAGACCAAACTTATTTTTATTCCATGCATTTGAAAATGAGATTAATGCTGATACTCAGGATTATGCAAATCCCAGTTTTATTTTGGAGTAATATTTCTTCATTTATGGTCAAAGAAGGAGATGTCCTGATGCAGCAGTCTTTAATCTCTATTTTCTTCATATGGTGAGATTTCTGCTCACCCTTTTTGACTTTACTGAAGTTTCTTTTCATGGGCATCTTCCCATGACTGTATGCAATTCCTTTACTGATTTTATGTATTAATTTAACATTGAAATTACTCATGATTGCCTTTGGTTCCGAATGAGCTGAGTCCTTACACTTTTGTCTTCAGAATGACTACTTTGCTACACACTGTGCCATGACAAGTGTACAGGGGTCCAGTATCAACATTTTCTTTCACTTGGCTTGCTTTAATAGTTTCTGTAGAGGTTTAGAAGTTCAACAGAAACATGTAATTACAAATATTATGCAATAGTCTACATAAAACAAACGAATGCAGTAAAGGCTTTTAAGTCTTGTAAGTAGTGTTAAAATTACAGTAATTAATTTTAGATTACATGGTTTTAATAAGTGATTTCTTTTTAATAAACCCTGCAGCAGGGTTATTTACTTGCTGACTGGTTCTCGTATCAGGTTACTCTTTTCTTTCTTTCTTTCTCAACCAATTTTCCTAGAAATTGCATCCAGAGACACCTTTTTGAGTCCATTTCCATTAAGAATTTTGCACTGAGGTGGTGTGCAGGGGAACTGTAAACGAAGGATGTTTGGACTTCAGGTGGCTCTTCAAAATTCTGTTTATTGCATAGACAAAGTTACAGCAGTCCAGGGTGTTGGTGTTCAGAGCCAGACCTAAAAGCTGCCAACTCCAGCTTAAAAGTATACCTGAAGCCAAATTCTGCTCAAGTTAGAAAGCATTATATACTTTTCTCTGCTGAGTATCTTAATACATGACAACCAATCAGCATCATACACCATGCATTTACATTTACCTATAGCCTATCATAACTACTACCATTACCATATTATAGTCATTATTATCCAATCACAAAAGTAAATATGCTACAGTTTAAGCTTGAAGCTGTTTTCAATTGTCCAGTAAGACTGGCTCAGCACTCCTTACTTTAGACATTTATTATTTTTCTATATCAAAACTTGCTTCCATTTCTATTCCACACTCAGTTTCTACATTCAGAGATCTTTCTGCCAGGCCTGCATATCTGTGAAACTTCGTTGGCAAATTTTCATCCTCTCCAACAATGTTGAAACGTCCCTGCACAATAAAGGTGGTAACTGCAGCATCGTCTGCCAAACCAAGGTGGGGAAAAAAGGATAAGCAGCTCTTCTCTTTAGACTTGGAAAATTATTTACCTGAACTGTAGCCTGAGTGGAATGGTACCACTGTTACTGAACTTTTTGGAAAAAAAGTCCAGTAGTTCCCAGCTTGTGTTATGGCCAGGATGAGAACTTAGTGATGACTAAAGCCAGTTGACTTGTGACCCTCTAGAGAATGATCCTGAGACCCTTTGAGCTCTCCTGGACCACAGTGGGCTGCACCAGCAGCTTCGGAGTGGGACTCTGAGCTTACAGCCCTCAAGTGTGTGATATTCAAGGACCATCTCTGGTGACAGGGCCTAGGCTGACACCTCCACACCCACACAGACACACTCACAGACACTCCCTGAAGTGCAACCCTGTATCTTCAGAAACACAAAGGGATTTGATGTGTGAATTCCACTGAGCTTGAGGGGAATTTTTAGTGGTTACCTTCACACACGTGGACATAGTTATGTGTATCTCTTTGCCTTTGGGCATCTGTTTGAATTGATTATGGTATGAACGATATTATTGTCAATCTGTAATTAAGTCGCTGTTATAATTGTAGTAAATCCCATTGAATCACTATTCTTTTAATGCTAAATTAGTCAATGATTAAGTGTTGCTAAATCCTTTCTATATCCTTTACACTCTTACTATTTTGCATCCCTGGTTTTGTGTAAATAATTCTAAATTCATACTAATCCAATTTTCCTATATATGTTTCATCTATGTGGTAAGTAATAGAGTGAAATTTGTCATGAAACTCTCTTAAAGTTGCACTTACACAAACTGATATTAAAACTTAATTTTTGCCAGTAACTTTAATGGTGATTGTTTAAGCATCTGAAACAAATCATTCACAACATACATCAGATCTACTTAAAGAGATTCTGACAATCTTTACATGTGTATACATTTTTTACGTTATGTGTTTGTATATATTTTTAAATGACTTGTTGAATTATTTGTTCACATTCCCTTTGGAATGAAAGGAACTCTTGCTTGCAGATATGTGCAAACTTAAATAATATTGCACTAATTTTCCCTTTCCTTTCATTCAGTAATGATGCCTTTTGCCTGACTATCTCTGATGGAAAGCTAGTTTGCTGCAAACTTAATATATTCAACAGAATCAGAAACATTAATTTCTCATGGCTGGTCTGACTCAAATTTAGGAGGCTTCCCATAAAGGGTCTAATTTCTGGTGGCTGAAGGAAAGCTGCCAGTAAGTGAGTGTGTTGCTTGGGTTACATTAGTCTATAAATGTAGATTTCTGTTTTTTCAAGATCCAAAATTAAGTCCAAAGCTTTGCTATTCAAGTAGTGACTGCTGCTTTATTTGAAGATGTGAAAAAGCCTCTGTTATTTCCTTTTTAATGAAGACTCTGATCTTAGATTTTTTTTTTTGACCGCTATTAACGCCCCTTAAAACCTTAGCCATTTAGCATCATTGGGGTTGTGTGGTTGCCTGTTGAAACCTTCCCATAAACTATTTCAGGAGTCAAAATTGCAGTAATAATAAATTGAAGATAAACCCTGTGACTTTTGGCACTACTTTGGATACTTTGGTACTTCCATGATGCAAGTACAATTGAATACCCAAAAGAGAAAACAATTTATCTGGAAGGCTGCTTTTGAGCCTCATGCTGCTTGAATTCACTTAATAAAAATTAATTTAATTTATTTTTAGCACTGACTTTTAAAATAATAGTTTTACATTAGAGGGGGAAAAGCAATAAATTTGGACAGAACTGATCAGAATGTCTACTTATCTGTCATGAAAATAACTTAGTGAACACAGGAGTTGTAGTAGAAGAAGAGGATGGAATTCTGTTAGTGAGAAGAAAATACAGAATAAAATGGAAAACACTAAACTTTGCGTTACTAACTCTCCCTTAGAGCTAGATTTCTATATTAATTTTCACAGATTCCTGTGGAAACATATATTTAAAAGTTTTTTTCTGTATACTTGGTGTTTCTTACTCAGAAGACTCCCCTAATAGTGTTCTGCTTTCAAATTTTGTCATGCTGTTGTGAGTTTATTAGTGCCTTGGTGTGGTCTGTAATTGTCCTTTGGTTACATTCAGAATGAATTATAAACTTCTTCAGTTTGCTTAGGAGCTTTTAGATATCCATTTGTGTCTCAGTGCCAAAGTAATTACTGAGGCTGCTTTTACAGTGGTTTTGCTCCTTTTGGGAAATCTTGACAAGCATACATTGACTGTACAGCTATATGTATTCATGTTCAACACTGCCTGACTCTTGATTTACTTTAAAAATGTATTTATTTATGCATTTGTGTTAGCTGGCATTATAAAACACACAGAATCTTCAAGGCCACAGCTGTAAAAGATAATAAGAAAGGGTTTTATAAATATATAAACAAGAAAAGGGGGGCTAAGGAAAATCTCCATCCTTTATTGGGCACAGGAGGGAACATTGTCACCAAGGATGAGGAAAAGGCTGGGATTCTTTCTTTGCCTCTCCAAATGTCTGAGCCTGTCTCAGTAGCAGAGATGACCCAGTCCTCTGATCACTTTTGTGGCCTCCTCTGGACCCACCCCAGCAGTTCATGTCCTTCTTGTATTGGGTCTTTCCTCATTAATTTCAGATAGTGGAGTAGAACAACTAGACTCTCATAAATCTTGAAGGTTCAAAATTAAGGAAAGGGCATTGTCTGCATTTGCAGGCAGAGATTAGGACATTAAGTGTGACATTTACTCAACTGAGTGTGAGGACCTACAATCCTAGGTGTCTGCATAGATCTATGTCTACATATATTAAATTTGTTTAGAATTTCTCTGCAGTCACTTTAGATTAAGGTGATAATGCCAGTAGCAGCCAGGAAGGAATTCACAAAATTCAAACCCAGGTACCACCATTTGCTCATACAAATCAGATCCCAACAGTATCCAGAGTCAGAACATGACTGCAATGCAAGCTTTCTTGGTCATCTCAAAGGCAGAGCCCTCCTCAGGGAGCAAAGCAGATCAAACCTGTCTAAGTTATCTCAACTAAACCTGGGCCAGTCACCCCTGAAGTGCTTGAGAAAATATGAAGGGGAGAGCATTGGAAGGTCTGGTGGCTTGCACCATGAAACTCATGCTTCTAGACCTAGACCTGGACCCCTTGGAGTGAGAAACTGCCCAGATTCACAACAAAGAAGGATTTCTGTCCCTGAGGAGCTTACAATCTGACTGTAAAACAAAACACAGAATTACAAGCAGACAAGAGTTAAAGGAATGCAGAGATATAAATGAAATCCCTGAAAACAGAAGGGAAGAAATTACATAATGGAAGGAAGGCTATTTGTGTTTTTTCACAGGCCCAGTGCTGATCTTCTGCTTGAAAGATCAAACGAAGGATTTGATGAGATAACTTTCTGAAATATTGTGGAACTACAGCCACGGAAAACATTTTCTGAAGAAGCACAGGTCAAAAAGAAAGAATGTTATTATGCTAGCTTGCCTGATGTATTTTCTTGGATTTGGTGTAAATGTGACTTAGCTTGTCTCTGAAAGCAGATGCATCTCACTTCTGCTTAAAAAAACAATTCAAAGCCAGAGCAAATATCATCATTTTAAAGTAGTTTATCATCAGGCATTTACCTCTATCCATATGCCACTTAACTTTGAAGCAACTTAAACACCAAAGTCTTCTCTAAAACATATTTTATTTTGCAGACTAGCTTATTTTTAAAAAGATATTAAATTAAAATCTAAAGCCATGTGACAACACTATTAGATATCATTGCAAACAATGAACTGCCAACTATCTTAAGGTATTGACTACATATGGTGCAGTCTAATGAAAAAAATATTTCAGCAAATTATGTTTCAATTGCTATTACTTTGTTGCTAGAATGGAAACATCAAATGAAGTAGATCAATACTAACTAGAAGGAGAGACAAGTTCACACAACATCTTGTAAAGAAAGGCAAAAAATATCCCCCTTCCATTTAATCAATCTGATTATTTTATAGTAGTGAAGAGAAAATTTTATTAAAAAAATATTTATTTCCCGTTTTTACAATATACCTTGCTTACTAATACAATTAGTTTGACAAGCTGACACTTGAGCATCTTGGTTTTTCTTAAAATTTTGGTTTTCTTTCAGTGTTAACTGCTTCTGCCTTCCTCTTGCAGTCAATTCTTTCCAGTCTTTTCCTTTCTTTTTCTGGTCTCTTAAGGAAGTTAGGAGTCTCTAAAGGAAAGTCCAGAGGCTTTTCTCTGTTTCAGTGGGCACAGAAATGTGAGGAGGCTTTGGAACAAGTTACCCTGTGCCAGATTTAGTGCAGATCACCTAATGTACTTTAAGATCATTTTCAGCAAGACTGACCATTTTGTTTCAGTAATCTCTTACTTTCCTCCATGGGCCAGCACAAGGTTTTTGATAAAAACTGATTTCATTGTTTTCATGTCACAAAATCCTTATAACTTTCCCAGCCCCTTATCATCTTCAATTTCTACATTATTGATAAAATAACTGAAAGAGAATCTAAAAAGAAAAAAAATATCTCTTTGTGTTTATGGTAATTGTTTTCTCTTTCAGGCACCAAAAACAACTTGTCTGCAGAAGAGTCTTACTCAGCATCAGGGGAAGAGCACTGGGTTCCTGTAGGAAACTAAAAAAAAGAACCTTACTGCTTGAGACAGCTATCAGGATAGTTCAGAGAGATGTGAAAAAAAAGCTGGCACCTTTCCTATGCTCACCTGAACCAATACATCTCTGTCTTCAAGAAAATAAGTGGAGTAATGGCTCACTGTCTCTTTTTGCTTTGTGGACTGAGAGCCAGAGATCCCTGATTTGCACTTTTTGGAGGGTGCCTGCATGGCCTACTCTCGGGGGGTGGCCTGTTCAACCATAGCTTCTAAGAGCACAGATGTAAACACTTTATTCAGGTATCAAATACATAAAACTGGCTGGGAGGCATTGACCCCAAACCCAGCCAGTTAAAGAGGATGATGGCAGATCAAAGAGGGACCAGGAAATTGGAAAGCTTTAGAAATGAAGGAAAAGACTGAAGAGAAGCATAGAAGAAGCATGAAAAATTTTAATAACATCAGAGATATTAGAGTGGAAACAGCAGGAGTCAAAAGCTGTCCTAATATCCTCACCTCACCTCACACAGGTGTTTGTAACCTGTGGTGGGCTTTCTTATCAGGATGGGGATCAGTGGGTTATAGGCAGTGACAAGGATTGATCCTGAGGTGCCCGTGAATTATATGTTCCCTAACTGATAAACCTCTTCCCTCCTGAATTGGTTTAAAGTATGGGAACTAGGTATCTTTTCCTGTGAGTTTTTGTGGCTGTTCTTGATCACCAGGGAAGTGCAGACGGAGTGATGTGCACTTGGAAGGATGGGAAGGGAGGTGTTTCCTGGTGGGCAGGAAAGAGATAAACACTCTGCATGCTTGTATCATCTGCCCTCCACTCTTCAGTTTTTCTGCCTTTGTGAAGATGATTGGTAGAGAACTTAGCAAGATGAATGTCTCTAAACAGTTTGTCTTCCTCCTGCAGGCTTATCAGTGGGAGTGAGTTCTGAGAGTTGCACTGAAAAGCATTTTGAAAGGAGGCAAATCAGGGCAGAAAACAGAGAACAGCTTTGGGAGATATAACTTATTTCATATACCCTGGCTAAATTTAATTTCAAGATGCAGTCACCTCATTAATACCTGCTTTTAGGGCAAATTGTCCACAGACCCACAGGAGGACAAGTAACTATTAGTAGCTCTGAGGAGACCCCAGGACTGGAGGCTGAGGATGTACAGGTAGAAGAACCACCCAATGTCAGTGACCAGAATATATACAGATTTAGTAGTTGTACTGAGAGGGAAACAAAGGATATCACTCATAGTAGAATGAAATGTTGGAAAGAGAAAAAAATCCTACCCTAAAATGAGTAAGATTTTTATGAGGCATTTAACGTGAGCAGACAATGAGGTAAAATGCTACTAGAACACATTATACTAGAAACTTATGGCCTAAGAGGACCTTTCCCACACCTTAAAGCTGCTATATCTGAAGAGTAAAGTGAAAAAACCTCACACCCATAAAAATGGCAGTGGTATCTGATAGCAAGATATAGCAAATAAAATACCAATGAACAGCAAAGCAGACAGAAAAATAAAAAGATAGGGGAAATTTGGTGAAGACATAATGCCAATAATCAAAACTTCTTCAAACATATCAGAAAGAGGGAGCTTGCCAGAGTCTGTAGGATGAATAGACAATGAAGATGAAAAGCTTTGATCCTCACTTATTGCAAAGGAAGGTGGAGAATTTATCACTGTTTCAGAAGAGCAGAAACAAAGGTAATGAAATTTGTGTCAGCCAGAATTATCAACAGCAAGAATTTCAGAAATCAATAAACTGAATTCAAACCTCTGAAAGCTCCTATTTTTCAAAAGAGATTCAGATCTGTGAAGTTCACGGAATCACAGACTTGACAAACTGTTAAGCAAATAACCTATCCTCTGCTTGACCCAGCCTCAGAATTAAGGCAATAAAAGAATGGTTAACATGGTACCATAAGTATCTTAAATGTTGACTCGGCTCATCCTGAGAAAGAACAACCAGTTCTTTCAACTTTAGCACCAGCCACATAGACAGGGAGCCCTAATGAGGAATGGAATTAATAAATATGGATGAAATGATAGATTTGGGGTGAGTCACAGGAATGGCTTGTGAAACTGTAAGTATTCTGTGAAGGTGGCAGCTCACTGGATAGCTTGACTTGTCATTCCAGTATATGTGGGACTAAGAAAATAGGTCAGCAAGGGCTTTCAGGAAAAACTGCTGAAGAAGTTTCCTTCAATTAACAAACATAAGTTTTGACTCTGTCCTGTTGTACAAACATGTGCTAGTAAATGAACATTTTATATTACGGAGAATCTCAAAAGATATGTATCAGCACCTTTCATTATCGGGATATTCAGAAATAATAACAAAAAAAGGTAAGCAGGAGGGAGCCAATTTTGCAGAATTTATGAAATTATTAAGGATAGCTAATTCTGAAGCGGAATTCCAGCAGAGATGCAGAAAATTCACAGTGCTGAATGACTGGGTGAAGATCAGATGATATTCAGGGTTGATAAATGGAAATTAATCCACATAAAAGAACAAGAACTCTATCTCTCTGTGTTTAATAAGAGACATACAAACAGTGTTATAACACAGAAGTGAGATTTTGGGGTCATTCCCGGCTACTCTCTAAAAACAGTAATGGAAATTTCTTGTCAGCAAGACATATGCACAGCACTGCTGTGGCAGAGACTTAAATGACTAGTTCTGAGAAAACCCACACAACAAAATCCATCCAGATGGGTGATTCAAAATACTCCCATGATATATTAACTACTTTCAAAAACTTTGTTGGGAAAAAAAACCCAAAAAAACAATTAAAACAGGAAACAAAAGTCACCAGTGAAGTTTCTACTTTCTTTGTTGTTGTCTTCAGTAAAGCTTTCAGTTTTGATTCAAAAGCCCATTTGGTGATGTAATTGCTTTAGTGCTTGCTGTGCTGAGGAGGAGAGCTGAGTAGCTGCTTTTAGATCTACTGCAAAGCAATAAGCAATATTACTTCTGAATATTCTTGGAAGGCTTTGCCTTTCCATATATTCTTAAATTCTTCTCGAACTGCATACTCATATATTTCCTACTAGCTCCACTGGATGAACTAAAAATCCCATTTTGTGATGAAATACAAAATAAGAAAAATATTGGGTTTGGGCTGAGTTTTTTGCCATTTAAGAGAAATTATTTTCAATCATAAAATACAAAGTTTTCAGATAGGGGCACAGTACTCCATTATCCATGACACCTAGCATATCATATTTACCTTATATGTCCCTCTTAATTGATGATGTGTCCACTTTCTTGGACATTTTTCTAACATTATTTTATCTCTGTTCCTATGGATATGATATTTCAGGGACATATTCCAGCTTTAATATGTCTGAAAAAACCAAATATCTGCTTCTACCTTCCTTGCTTAGACAACAGTGAAGCCTTTTGTTTAGTTTTGTTTGTTCCTTTTTTTCATGCTCAGTACTAGAAACAAATATCATTAGTATGAGCTTTGCCTTCCCCAGACAGTATTTGGAACAAAATATCCCTGACATAGTTTCAAAATTGTCATGAGAGTTCATAGATGTTAGATATTCTTCATACCCCAAACCCTGAATTGCTCAATCTGCAAAACAGGGTTATTTTTTATTTCTTTGGATTTTGTCCTCATGACAATACTCTGAGGATTATTTACTGATTATTTTGATTATTATCACAGGGAGTGATAAGTTAGGCTGCCCTAGAAATGTTACAGCCTCTTGGACCACCCTGTTTTCGAAAGCTCATTCAGAAAGTCTGAATTCCCAGGTAAGGCAATGACAACTGTGGAGCACAAATTTGGTTTCTCTTGGGAGCTAAAGCATTTCAGTGTGAGACCATCCTTCCCACACCTGCATTCCCTCCTACACTCACTCACCTCTTCCTAGGCTCTTGCTACAAGTGAAACCATTTCAAGGTGGGGATTATTAGATACCTGGACATTTTCTGCCCAACAAAACCCTGATCTGCCCCCAAAGCACAGTCCATTAGTGCCTTGAAGAAGGGATTGCTGAATATACATGTGCATTCAATTCTGAAAACTCCTAATTTTTGGCTGGTGCAGCTTTCACAGCATTCTTTTTCCAGGCAGATTCTGGGGAGACCTTTCTTGTGCAGACCCCTAAACTTTTAAAATACCAGACATGAGCTTGTTTTATTTGCAGTTGTTGGCATGACACTCCATGGTGTCCTGTGGTTCTCCAGCAGAGAATAATTTTGAGCCTTCTCCATGTGTGCAGGACTCAGTCCTGGCTGCCACTCACCCCTCTGGTACCAGACATGTAAATGGGGCTGAGGTGTCTAGCCTCTGCTGCTGGTGGCTCCTTTGCCTGCATCTAAACCAGGTGAGGAAAGGAGCCTGCCAGAAGTGTGAAAGGTCAGAAGCCAAGCACTGGAAGTCCTGGAGCAGCTCACCATCATGGGAGATTTTGCCTTCTCACCGCCTCACTTCATTTACCAGCAGCAAAATGCAGGGGTCTCGTGTTCATTTCTCAGGTTTAACTCCAGGTGAGAATCTTCCATTCATCATGACCCTTATTCCCCAGGTCCCACTAACCCTGATGGCTTCTGCTCTTGTGCCTCCCTACTCCCTGCACAGCTTTGCCATGCCTCCCACTCAAAGCCTTTTTTATTTGCTAATTCATAATTTCTGTTTTTTTACATCCCTCCTACAGAGCACTCCTCAGATCCCATCTGCACTCTTTTTGGGCTTCAATTCTTCATCAATTCCCATGGACAAGTCTCCTCCAGACGCTACCAAACTCCAAAAATATCCTGTGCCTGATTCTTGGGTTTTCCTCTCCTCTCCTAACTTGCTTTCAGTGGGGTGCTCGTGCAACTTGGTGTCACAGGAAATGAAACCCATGTTCAGTGTCTCGTCTGTGTCATCCCATCCTCCTCCTCAAGTGCTGCAGTGAGAATGGGGCAAGCTAAATGCAAAGCAGGTCCTTGGCACATTCAACCTCCAACTGCTCACTGCTAATGTGTGGAAGCAAGTTTTTCCAAAGGCTTAAAAGTTTTGAAGGAGCAGTTTTACCATGGGAACATAAGGGTGTGTACTTTGCAGCAGAGCAGCCCTCACACCTCACCTGACACGACCTGCACATCAAACCAGGGGCTGTTGCTTGTTCTCAGCTGCTCCTGTGCTGCCCCTGGTACCCTGCATTCACCCAGGGAAGGCTTCTGCCAGGGATCAACAACATCAAGAACTGTAAACCCAGTTAACCTTTTGACTGTTGCACTGGGAGAGCTGGGCACAGTGAAAGCATGGATTGGCAATGCCATCTGCAAGGGAACAGGCAAGATCAATTATAATGGAAAACAATCGTTATAGCAACAGAATCTAAACCAGTGCCAAGTTATTGTGCTGCCTCCAAACCATTGTTATGCAACAAAATACAGAGAACAAATCAGGCATTCATGTTTGAAATCTGTTTGACACAAATGCATCTTTTGTTGTCATGGTTAAATCCACAGAAGGTGATTTATTTTGAATATCAGACAATCAGTTCCTTAATAAATTTATATAAGATGTCTCTCCTATATACTTGAAAATTTTTCAGAAGAAGACAGCTTAATTGAATAAAGCACTTCTCTTATAATTTTTTGAAATGTCTAGAAAAAGGCTAGATAGGGCTCCTTCTTTGCCAAAGAAGCAATTTGATCAAACATTTTTTATGAGAGTATAATCTCTTTTACATGTTCATATGAAATAAATGAAGAGAACTTTAAAAATAATTAAAGTTCTTTACCAAAGTTCTGCTCTTAATCACAGTTGTCACATATTTTAAATGTTTTCTACTTAAGGTCTTATATGTGTGCTAGACCACTGGATACTGAAAGGGAGTACAACCATGTGATTTTCCCCTTAGGCTTTACATTTTTTAGCCAGTTGCAAGAAGAAGCAGACATTTTTACTTCTCTTACTCAAGCTTCTGAGAAATGACAGCCTGTGCATCCTGTGGAATTTCAGTTATTTGGACTTAGGCCGGTGCATGTCAAAGTTGTAATTAGTCAGTGTTTGAAAGAAGCTGCACAAATGGTGGAAAGCTTTCCTGGGGATAGAATAGCATTATTTCTTAGTGTCATTTGTTAAATAACTACTCTAGCATATTGCTATTCCACAGTATGCTGAGGTTGAAATACCTTAGTAATACCTGGAAAGACTTTAAAGCCTCCTATTAACTAACAAGTGTTTCCCACCTTGCTTTTAGCCAGGCATGGTTTACCTCTGAGGACAGCAGACACTAGCAGTCTTGGCAGGGGAAGACAGAGCAGCAGCTTTTGAGCAGATGAAGAGTTCCTTGGCAGCACAGAGCTGTGTCGAGCACCACTCCTCAGTCCTGGATACCTTCCATGCTTTCTGCCTGATTTGGGGAACCCAGGGCAATCCAAAACCTGCCCCTGCTGAGGCTATGGTATGGGAAAGCAAAGAGGATTTCTTGCAGAAGCAGGCACTCTGCCTTCAAGGTTGGCACTTTGAAGCTGGTGCATCCTCAGTCTCCACTGGGCAGTGAGTAGAGGCTTCCAAAGAGCTGAGAAGAATTTAAGTGGGCTCCTGGATGCACCTGTGACAGGAGCAGAACTGAACAGCACAGAAAACCCCTCAGGGTTTGCTGGTCACCTAGTTCTATCTTTTATTATCTCTACTCTTTTCATCTCAAGGTAAGTATTGTGCAAGTTGCACCTGAAAATCAAAACCCAGAAATTTCTTAAATTGCATGTTCCTCTGGGCAGCAAGTTGTTCTGTGTTGTATAGGGCATCCAGTGCTCTGGCCCCCTGAAAGATAAAAATAGTTCATAAGCAATGTAATTTCTTCTTTCTGCTTTCCTTTGTATTTCTGAGATTCTTTCTTCTGCTGTTTATTCACAGTTTTTCTTACAAATGGTGAAGTAACACATTGAAAATTTTAATTTTATCTTTGAAATATGCTTAAACTCAGGGGAAAAAACAATATGTATTTCTGGAGAAAAACATCATTCTTGATCCTGCTGGCACTTTGGATCTTTCAGTATACATGAATTACTAAAACTGGGTATTCACGGATTATGTAGCATTTCTTTCTGGTCCATGACAAAATACAGAGATAGCAAACACTCCTAAACCTCTGGTGATGGCTCATTAAAATGAAATTTTACCTATGATTTAGATAGTGTATAGATAAAAGTTTACTAGAAAAAAAGCCCTAAATTCTTTAGAATTCATCCCATCAACCACTTTTGAAGATTGGTAACCAGGAAACCAGCCTACCACCTTTGGTATAAGCAGTGTGTCACCAGTACATCTCTCAAGAGCCAGCTAGTTACTGCAACAGCAAGAGTGATTTTCAGTGGTAGAACCAAGTTCCCCAAGTGTGCTTCTGACTGCTTTGGACTCCAGCCTGATCACCTTTTTGAAATACTTTTGTACTTTGTCGATGTCTTTGTTTTGCTTGCACCTACTATGCACTCCACAAGACTCTGTATATTCACCCAAGTTCTTCAAAATCACACCCTTGTAAAAGGGGAATTGCTTGGGAACTCTCTAGGGTTTCCTAGCGAGGGCTGGCACACCTCAGTGTGCCACCTTTCTTACTGTGTGAGGGCCAGTTTGAACCTTTTACTACTTGAAGTTTTAAAGCCTCATTTTTATCTCTCTTTTCACAATATAGTAGGTGCAACAGCACAGATATCATTTTTGTAAGGATGTGCAACTCTTGATCAGTCTTTCCTGTTACAATATGCTTTTTTCTTTCTGTAGGGTGTTTTTCATTCAAGTGAGGTATTCATTATCACCATCACAAAAATATTTTCACCTGCCTTCATTCTGGATATTTCCCTTTTCATCCTTTCTAACGCCAGTGTCTACATGCTAGTTCAACTGTAAAATTGAAAATATTTAAATGTAAATGAATTTTGTGTCACTAGTACCCTTCTTGAGAAACCCAGCAGAGGAAGTTGAAAGTTTGTTTCTTCTGTTGGCAGCATTTCCATGAAAAAAAATCTCTGCTGGTGGCTTTATGAACAACATTCCAGGTTGCCACTGGAATGGAATAAGCCAATTGAGGAAGGAGCATAAAACTAAACAAATAGACTTTCCTCAAAAATCTGGAGACCTTTTTCAGAGCCAAATATTTTCAAATATTTGTAATATCCACCTATCTCCTATTCTTCTTATTGTACCCCTAAGTTTTTTATGTGCTTGGGGTAAAAGGAAGGCATAATGCTGAACAACAGTGAGAGATGAGTTTTTAAGAGTTTTCTACTAGGACATCGAAATGAAATTATTGGGGAAAATGATATAAAAGATCAAATTAACTTTTCATCCCATCCTTTTTAGAAGGCTTTTAAGAATATCCATGTGGAAATCAAAGTTGTATTGGAGGTGCAGCCACCCCTGATCCTAATTCAAACAATAAGAAGATAAAACTTTATGAATAATTTCTAAAGGATGTTTCGATGCCTGT
The DNA here is from genome assembly GCA_013400515.1 of Erpornis zantholeuca. Taxonomy (NCBI): domain Eukaryota; kingdom Metazoa; phylum Chordata; class Aves; order Passeriformes; family Timaliidae; genus Erpornis; species Erpornis zantholeuca. The sequence goes on along the minus strand of VZTN01033199.1, from coordinate 4,734 downwards.
GTATAAAAGCAGTGCATACAGAACTTCTGGTGTTATTGATGAAGTTGTCATAGCAAATACACACATCCACTATTAATACACTTCAGTCCATAAAGAAAATTCATGCAAATAACAAGTAGAAGGGATAATGAATCTACTTCTGCAGCTGGATTTAATGACTCAGATTGCACGGAAGAAAAGGAAGATCTAATGGGAAAAAGTTTAAAAGACAGATTAGAATTTTAAAATATATTGACTGAACTACTTAGAAGCACATCATTCCCCCATGAAAAATGACCAACATAAATTGTTACTGCAGAATTGTTATTCTGGAAGGGATAGAACTGCATACAAAAATTTCTAAGAGAAACAAGATGTAGGACTAGTTTTGAAGCCAGCAACATGAAGGATAAAACTCCTACTGATTCCCTTGAGCTGGGTATTTGCTCCAGAAGAGGCTGCACAAAGGGAAGGGATACACAGATACAAATTTTGCTGCAGCTCTCAGACACACAAAATGTTTTTCAACTGAAATGTAATGTATTGGAAAATAACAGATATAAAGGTTTAGGTAGAGTAGGTGGGAAAAAAAGTCAGTAATAGCACTCTAGCAGTGATAATGCATAAGTAATATTGAGAATTAGGGGAAGTCTCGAAAATAAAATGCCCAAAAAATTACTGAGAGAACAAGAATAATGAGTTTATTCTTTCACACAAAACACTATAGGCAGCTAAAGACCAAAGAAGAAATAAAGAATAAACAGATCATAAAACACTGAGTAGTGGAAAGAATCTGGACTTGGTTGTATTGCTTTTGAAGCCACTGCACTTCTGTGAATCTGATCATTGCAATTCCTGGCTGCCGGAGAGAAGAACAAATTGAGAGTGTGAGCCACTTATTTGTACAATCTAATGAAGTACAAGGGTTTTGTGGTTAGAGCAAAGCTGTTTGCTCTTGAGAGCACTTGTTAACAATGACCTGTGCTTGAGAAATTAAAAATATCAGATATTTTCTTTTTTCCCTTTCTTCAAAAGTGTAGTAATAATTTTGATTGGCTGCCAATTAAGAAAAATGTAACTAACACACTGCTGGCCAAGTCCAGCAATCCAGATTTCACTGAAAAAGGGAAAAACTAACAGTTGCTGTGGATTTTTCTGGTGCTTATCTCACTCGTTCCTTCTGCATTTTGATTATTTGCAAAAAGACTGATGATTTAGACACACATGCCTAAGTGTGGCTTCCTTCTGCATCTGATTATTAGAGAGAGAAATGTTCTGTGCTGCAAAGATAAAATGAGTTCTATCCATGGATAGATAATTTTAAATGAACACACTTATGTTATACATGCAGTCATTCATCTGTAAGCGTCTGCCTTATCTTGCAAGAGCAACTGGGATGGAAAATATAGAGAAAGTGTCTCCCACGGTGCTGGAATTTTAACTCCTCACAAATCCCTAACCCAGCTTAATTCCAGCATCTGATTTCTTGCCAGCTCCAACCCTAGCAAAATAAAGTTTTAGAATCTGCTTTGACACCATGATCACATACCAGCTCCTCAGCATCCCTTCTGAAAGCTCAGTATGTTAATACAGGAGGTGACTTTCATGCAATCAGGTTCCTCAGGATCTCAAAGCAGGTATTTTACCTTCTTTGCCATTGTCTGACACATTCTCTCTCTTTTTTTCCCTCCTGTTTTAATCTATTCTTATTTTCAAGAATGAGTGGTGCAACGCTAGTGGAGGAAAACTGAAAATATGGAGCTTTTCAGCGCATCCAATAAAAGCTCATCTGGAAAAGACCAACAGCATGTTACTTTCATAACCATTCAATTGAGAATAATGAAGAATGATATCAGTAATGCCAACCACTATTCCGTGGATTTGTTTTTCAAAGGAAAATTACCTTTAAATGTCTACCCTATGCTAAAGAAATTATTTTGTATACATGTAAATTCTATTGATTTTTATAGCTATAGCTCATTACTGATCCATTTACAATTAGATTCCAGAAAAAAAATCTGTTTCCTGAGACTTGGTGTTACCAGAACTACATACAAAATTAATCCTGCAACAAGCCATGGAGGAAGTTTAGAGGTGGGGTTGCAATGGGCATTATAATAAGAATTTCTTCCACTCATTGGCATTTATTGACACTCCTCTCTATCAGCTATGAATTGGCCTTGAGTCCCAATAACATTAATCAGAAGAACACACAAACAGCCCAGAACAGGTTCACTTGGGATGCCAAGAAACAAAGATATCCAGAGGAGATATTTGTAATTCTACGACCAAAGATCTTCTTTCACTTCCATCTCCAGAGTCTGGTTTTAAATCCCTGAAAAATCAGTTGGACTCTCTTGATCAACTACGACAAGATTTTATAATTTTCTTTGTAATAAATTGCTGTCCATGTCACATTTAGGTTCTGCCTGTATATGAGGATACATGCAGTGTTAAATTTCATCAGAACTCACAAATTCTCACTCCAGTGTCCTGAGCAAAGGTTATGTGAATGGTCAAATATCTGGAACCCAGCAACTGGGGAGTCATTTGGCCACTGTAGAAAAGTAGCAATGCGTTCCACAAGCAGATACTTCCATGTGCAGGATGTGTAACCTGTTGGCCCAAAAATCCCTCTCCATTTATCTTTTCCTGATGTCATTGGTAAAAATAAATATTTTATATTTACACATATTTAAAAACCTACTTCCAAACCCCTTGAATCCTGCAAAATA
>VZTN01033182.1:1183-26148 GCA_013400515.1 Erpornis zantholeuca | reverse complement strand
TTTCCATAGGCACTGAAAGGAGAGGAAAACAGTTAGCACTGCCTCATTAAATGTCTTCTATAACTGAGAGAACAAGTCCAGCAGTAAGGTTTTGAGGGACTGTTCCCAGTGTGTGTGGATAAATGCCTAACCTTTTGGAGCATGCTGCACGTGCCAGCTTTGCTGCTGCAGGGCCAGAGTTTACAAATGGAAAGGATGGATTGCAGGACAGGTGTGTGCCCATGAACACCTCACCATGGATGGAGTAGGGAAAGCTCAAGACAGTGATCAGCTTGCGACTGCCTGATTCTCCAGGCAAACATTTATGGTAGGCAAAGCCCTGCAAGATAGACACTTTCAACAAAAGCATTCAACTGAGAAAAGAACATTATTAAAACTTAGGGTTAACTTGAATGCTTTCTGTGGAGTTACTTATTTTCAAGTAATGTATTGAACAAAGGCTTTTGACACTGAAACAAAAAACCCCTTTCTGTCCCACTTTCAGCTGCATTGTTAGGCAGAGGGCAGCATTTCTTCCAGATGCATCAAACCCTATTTGTCTTCTCATGTTAGAACTGGTTTTCCTTGCATTGATGGGGCAATGTGTGCAGCCAACTATGTTTTTTTTTAATGCAAATTCCTGGAGAGGCACAAGTTTATCCCTGGGCAATACAAAGTGGTAAAATGGCAGAATATGCTGAAAGTCATTGTGGCTCAGTGAAATCAGAAGTTCTAACTACTGAACAAGTTCAGTGTTTGATTCACCTTAATCAGTCGACTGTAGAGTGTAAAGTATGCTCTTAGTGTATCCAGTGAGGACATTTTTTCCATGTTCTGATATTTAATTTGGCATGCATATGTTCATATGCCTGAGGCTGGGCTCCAGCATCATTGTCCTGCTGATACACCCATGTTCATTCGTTGTGATTTATAACTTTGAACAATGTGTTTGGTCTTCCATATGCTGATTCTGAAAAAGACCCAAAAACATGGGCACTGAGGCAGAATTAAAAATTTCTCTTTGCTGAGCACTCCCCACCATTTGAATTTTCATCTTTCTAGCTATCAGGAATTCTTCTAATGGAAGGACGTTTTTTCTGTTTTTAATTACTCTAAGGTAGAGTTTACATTTACAGTTTTAATTCAAACTGCTTTGATTAGAATCATGTTGTGATTGTAACATTTACATTTCTGATAGTCCATGAAGCTCATAAAAAGGAAATGGTTTTAATCCACATGGTGGGCAAAAGGGAGGGCAAAAGAACCTTCTTTGAACTGTGCATTCCATGTTTTCTGTCCTGTGATCCAGTGATATTTTTCCTTTTTAAAATTTTCCCTCTAATACCATATTAAGGTTCAGTAACATCAGCATTTCTAATTGATATGTAAACATAGCTAATGGTGATTAAGAGGTACAACAAAGCTGTGTACTTCCCTCTAGCAATTTTGGGTTTCTGTTAAGCCTGCTACTCAGCTGGCCTTTATATTATACCATGTCAAATCACCGACTCATTGCTTAATGAAATTTAATATAGATAAAGTTTTTTGCAATTCTGACTCTAGTCTGATCACAGACAATCTGTGACAGGGCTCTACAATAAGGCAACTCTGCAAAGCAACTACTAATTCAAGGATATTCAACTTCTCTTCTGCCTGAAAACTGAACAATACTGTGTGTAACTTGCTTTGCTTTGTTTGGCATTATCTTTTCTTCCCAATAAATTATGGGTTGCTTTAGAACTACAAGTAAGTGCTTTGAACAGCAGTTTATGATAGCGAGTCCACAAGTCCTCCGTAAAAGTGTAATAACAACCTTTTTTCTAATTTCCAGTGCTTTGGAGCTATAAAAAACTTCTTGGGTGGTTGAAGTCACTCAACCTTTGGCATCCTTTTTTCAAATGGCTCAGTATAATGCTAGAATCCTTTACTAGCCACAGGTATAGCAAGTTAATATGTACTAAGGCACCCTGGCAAGCAAGGATAAAGAAAAATGTGGAGTTTTTTAATTGCACTGTATGTCAGGTTTACTTCTTTGGACCATCAAATCAGTAGCTTGTCTTATTTACTGAGAAAATTAATTTAGTGGGTTGGTTTGGGCTTGTAAAGTGCTGATACATGCAAGTATAATCTATTTTTTCCCTGGCCTTTTATAGTTTGATATGGCTATTAGAAATGGTCTGGCTAGACAATTAGTTCAGAGTAGCAGACATAGTTCAGAATAGCATGATTAGAGAAGAGTGGTCTGTGGCATATGAAAATCTGTGCAGAATAGGGGAAAATTATAGAACAAAACAGAAAAATCTATTCTTCCATGTTAATAAAGTATTAAAAATACTGTATGAAAGGAACTTTGCCTTTTTAATTTTCTTTCAGGCTTAATTTAATTAATACATAAAAGACCTGTAAAACAGTGTGTATTTATTGATGTTTTATGTACACACAGAAGATCAAGTTATTTCAGTTCTGTGGTGAATGTATTTGTAGAAGAGGATGTAAAAAGAGCCTCTTGAGCTCTTCTGAGCTTCTGTGCTCTTTCAGAGTGCTGTGAATTTTATACTGTTGCTGTTGGCTACATTGAAATCATTAATATAGAAGAGAAAATGGAGGCTGCAGTATTACTACCTAAAAAAAAAACTAGTCTAGGAGCTTCGTCTTCTTCGTTGAGAAGGGAACTGTCTGTTCTCCCTGGGGCAGACATAGCTTCTCGGTGCCCAGATGTCAAACCTGGCTTAAAGCCTCAAATCTAGATCTACAGCAGTAGAATTAGTTATGACAGTGCTGAGGTTTCCACGTTATAGGTCAGCAGAGAGGAAGAAATTTTCGAATAGTCTTATTTGTCCAGTAGTCCTTTTGAATGCAGATGTTCATTGGTATCATGTAGGGATCTAGCAGTTAAAGTGATGCAATTAAAAAGCTACAAAAGTGATTAAAGCCAGTTAAAAATGTCTGAATAGCAGATGTAAGCCTGGAACTAGTTCCCAAGATAAAAAGAAGTTGCAGTCAGTTACATGAGAAAACTAAGGACACTGGAAGAGAACCTTGTGTCTCCCTCTCTTCCTGTGGCTATCTGTGATGAGATCTGTGCTAGAGAAAGCTCTATTCTGTAGTGTAACCCCAGCAAAAGAGAATGAGCTAAGGTACTCCTAGTTGTGCATATAATTTGTATGTTATATATCAGCAGTGCCTGTGATGCTTTTTGTATTTTTGCTGTTTGCTACCACAGTGGGATTTTGAAAGGCAGCTTTACTGAAAGAGCTGTGGCAATACTAGCATGTATCTGCATCCTGTTGGAAATGCTTGTTACTCTTACCATGCTTAACAGTGAACAGGGTGAGCAGGAGACAAAGTTCTAGGCACACACAGCACAAATCCATCTAATGACACTTATCTGACAAGGAGAGAAAGCTGCTGAGGATTTAATGCTGGTTGTGACTGAGGAAGGAAGGAAGGGCTGCTTCCTCTGTACCAAAGACTGAAGTGATAATTTTATAAAACAACATTCAAAACTGAAAAAGTTTCTCTACAAAGAGCCAAATACATCTTTTATTAATCTACATACAGAAGTTTCTGAAGTTTCTGGAAAAGCTGATCTGTGTAGCTGTAGCTGGAATTGTTCCTCAGATAAATCTGCTTGGAAATAATTTTTTGTTCCCTGTCATCACTGAAGAAGTGCCTTTTGTCCATATTCCAGCAAGGGGTGTGCTCATCACCCAGCTGTGTTTTGCTGAAGAACTATGCACAAATGACTAACAGTAACTTAGATGACTAAGGAGTGCAAATGTCTTCTTGAATGGATGCTCGAAGTGGGCACTTAAAAAGTGTTTCACTTTTTCCCATTATCTATCCCATACCATTTCACTTGTACATTTTAAAGAAACTGCTGTCCTGCATTTGGAATTATGCAGATTAGGAAGGAATATAGATAAAGTGTGACTTTCTACTCAAAGTAGCATTAAAAAAATACCTAACTCTTTGCCCAGGAGGTGATAGGAAACATAAGCTGCCCAGATTTTAGTCGTTATCTGGATACCATATCCTCTCAATCACTACATCTCTGGCATTATCCACTTGGCTCTGGGTTGCCCACAGTGAAAATGTAGGCCCTGGTGATAAAGACTGTGGAATTAAGATTTCATTATGAATACCTCTTTTTTAGTATTCCACTCCTTTTACATGTCATGAAGAAGATGGTTTGCCCTAAGAGTCAAAAAAGAGTTTTTTTCTTTAACTGATTGTCCATGTGTACAATTGGAAAGCTCTAGTTCTTTAAAGTGAAAACTATAGTGCTTTGCTTTTTTTGTTCAGCCAACAAGGTTTGCTGCAGATTGATGAATAACCTTTCAATAAATGAATAGTTGAAAAGTGCCAAGAAAGAATATGGCAAGACCGTATTCTCATATTACAGCATTAGTAATAATATTATTGAAAGATACATAAAAAAAGAATGTCACTTTGTGTTCTTGAGAGGAAACATTTCATGGTTGTGCTCTCTCTAATTTTGTTGATTTCAGCAATATTATATCAGAATCCTGTATGGCTTTGTGCTTCATGTTGTATGAATATCCAGTGCTTATTGTATGTCAGGAGACCTAAATGAAGTTGTTTAGCAGCCAACTGTAAGACTAAACTCTTAACTTGGACATACTTATTTTAAGCTGTTAGTCAAAATGAAGTCCTTTTTTGAGAGTACTTAATGTTCCTCAACACAATGATTCAGTTCAAAATTGCACCCATGCCACATGAAATGGGAAAAGCAGCAGTTAAGAGGAATCTTCATTATCCTGTGTGTCTTGCCTTGCCGGAAGTTTTAAAAGGCAATGCAGTACTGTTATGTGATGCAGAACATCACACAACTGTCTGAAGAATATGGTGCATCTGTCATGGAGAATCAGGAAAGGAAATTTTATTATTTTAACCTTGGTTTTTAAAAGCCATTTGTGGGACTCTGCAGTCTTCCATTTTTCAGTTCTTCTCCTATAAGTTTTCTTTTTAAAGGTGTCTGTTTTTTTCCTTTAAAAGATACATGTAGTTAGACTAAGAAGTCTGTATTTGGTTACCTAAATATATGGCCTGACTTAAAAAAAAATTAAAATCCACATCTCTCCTGAAGCTTACTGAAATGTTCCTACTGAGTTCTTCCTCCTAGAACTTGTCATTCGAGAAAAACTGAGTGATTGCAAAAAGGTAAATCTAATCTAATGTCCCAGTTCTTCTTTTTAAAGTTGATGGTCTGTAAATCATCTGCTTAAGAAATTAGAGAAAAAATTCATAATCACAGTGATTATGTGACTGTGACTTTTTCAAAAGAAAGTACTGAAAGAAAAAGGAATAGTCTGAGTCTGTGTTTTCTGTTCAAAGGTTATGAACCACTGAAATCAACAAGTAATTAGTTAACTAGTTAACTAGGATTTCAGGACTTCTTTATAAAGAAGCCTTTCTACTTTTTGAGAGAGATCTGATTTTTACACAGCAGTTTTGCACTCATAATTGCGTGACTGAAAAATGTTGGGTTTTCTGTCCATATCTGCCCATTTATTTACTGGTTTCAGAACTTCTTTAAATTTAAAGGGCTTTAGAAATAAGAAAATAAGAAGTTGTGTGGTTTAAAAGATTCTCTTAAAGTGGATCATAGATATAGGAGTATCTTATTTCTTGAGACAACAGCACTTTCATGGTGATGTGTTTCATGGTTTGCAAATTTAAATGATGAAATTAATTTTCCCGTGGGCAGAGATTGACACTTGTCTTGCACATAGATACAGAAATCTGTTATGCTAATTTAATGAGAATTTATTTTCAAATAAGGATAAAATTAACATTAGGAATAAAAATTACTTTTCCTGTCCTTCCCCCTTACTTATTTCCTTACCCATGGGCTGAACTTGCCCCTGAGCAAGCATTATTAACAGGTGGGATGGCTTGCAAAAAAGGATGGCTGAAAATTATTGCATTATTATTATGTTTCAGGCATCTTTCCATACTGAATTCAGAGTTTTTTAATGTCAGAGATGAGAACCTTTTTATGACTTAACTTTTAGAAAGTTGTGTGACTTCTGTGGTGATATGAGTACATAATTTGGGCCTTCTGTGGTTAAAAACATGGCTTTTCCAGGAACTGATTCAGTTCAAAGATGCAGATTTAATAATCTGTACCACGCACATAACATTTGTTGGACGGAGGAATATCCACTGTGGTAAAATAATAGGGTTTTTTCTGTTATGCTGATCATATATTCTGTATTTAATGTGTGCAAACAGTCTAATAGAAAGTAAGCAGAAATAATTGAATAATAATTGATGCCATGGTGAGTCTATTACTCATTGTTGCTTCTCAGGAACATCACAGCTAAATACACTCTAGATGAGATAATAAAATTAGCTGCTATGAATTTCAAAAAAACACCACATATCAGTTTTATATACAGAATTGTTGTGATACATACTAGAGTTGTACTATGAAAACTGTTGAAATGCTTGCAGCCAAGCATTGTACTTCATATTGCAGAAATGAATTTCTGGTCTGAGTTGTAGTAGTACACCCTTCTACTCAAATGAAAGATGAAAGAAAAATCTGCTACTGAAACTTGCATTCCAGTGTTAGTAACTTAAACTATGACCAGAATAAAATGTATTTCTAAGCATACAAACATGCATTGCCAAAGAAAATACCTTCCCTAATCTGACCGCAGCTGGTAGTTAAATAAAATTTCTGAGTATCTTAAATAAAACAGTTTTACAGTGTTAAATAAAATAGAGTTTTGGTTTGTTATTGTAGTTCTGTAGGCTACACATTTTTATAATTACGTGGGCAGTTTTTCTTTAATCAGCCCTTAAAATATTTATTATAGTAGGTATATTTTAAATTATTAAAATCAGGTTCTCCTCACTGACATTTTAAAATATTTTCTGGGAGAAAAAAGAGCTTCTTGTTTGCATATGTTCTAGTGCTTTAGTGCTTTACTGTGCGATGTAGTTCTGCATAAGTTAGTCCTGCTCTTAGTCATGAGCTGGGAGTGCTGCTAAAAATATGATGAAGATCACTTACACTTGTGGAAGTAAATAATATTTCTTTGACTTGAAAAGCATGTCGCAATATTTAAACTTCATTGCAAGTGTGAGATCCCAGTCCTTTATTTGTATGCTAACAGGTATTGTGCCAGCTGCAGTCCGGCACTTTGTGAGTTACCTGGCACTTTGAGCATGAGAGGTATGAGGGCTGATTATCAGCCCTCATGTAACATGTATCTTAACAGAGTCCTGGTTTGCAGTGGTTAAGGCTGAGTAGCACTGAGAGGCAGAAAAATAGAGCCAGCGATTGCAGTGTTTCAAAACCAGGCTGAAGTAAATGATGAGGTATGTAAAGGCTAATATATAGGTTTCTTCTGTTCTTGACTGAGTGTGACATTAGTGTCACAGCCAAGATTGCTGTGAAAGTAAACACTTAAAATGCTGATTGAAACCATCACGAAGAAAGAGCTGTAAAAGTCTTGGATAACATTAGGAAAGGCTATGCTTCATGATTTACTAGATACACAAATCTGACAAGCCATTCAATTGTGACTGAATTAAACATTTATACATTTCCTTTACTTTCCTCTTCGTCACAAGCATAGGGAGGAAAGTATCTTCGATTCAATCCATAGGGAATAATATGAAGCATGTTTTCCCTGAGAGGAAAAGTACAACCTGAGTAGTATCAAAACACCCCAAAGTCTTCTTGTGTCAGAACTAGATTTTCTGACATTGGCTATAATGGAGTCTCACTGGATAGCACAAATGTGTTAACTTGAATAGAGCAAACAGCATCATTTTCAACAAAACCTGAAGGTGGTATCTTCTCCCTCTCCCCTGTGATACCTGTTGAGGGCTAGAAGGAAACGCTCTGTTTCCTTTAAAGAATTGTCATTTACACCCACTTCAATTGCTGGAGCCTTAACAATTTGCTTGGAAATAGCTGCACTGTGCAATACCTTTATCCTTGTAACTGACAGTTCCTGCAAAGGTGTAGAGACAAATTTCTGGCTGTATTCCAGGCAGCTCCACTGTTTAGGAGTCCTACATGTTCATCATACCTTTCTCCAGTCAGTTGCAAAATACTCTAACCTGTGTTTGCTTTTAATTTTGTCATAATTTACTAACAGTACATATACTAGCAGTTTTAATAAAACGTGAAGCAGATGAGGAAGATGGCTGAGATAAGGGTTTCAAACTACTATTAAGTTTGGCTTGGCAGCTGAAGTGATTAAAAGCAATCATATTGTAACATGCCTTTGTATCTCCCCTGAATGAAGTGGCAGTGCTTGCGCTTCCTGAAGCCTTAGGGTACACACATCAGAAGGAAAAAGAAGGAAGAATATGGCTGCAGATTTTACTGGCAATTTCAAAGTTTGAAAATAGTGAAATAAATACTGTGTTGATGTGCTTCCAAAATGGAAGAATAACTCTTAGGTTTTTTAAACAGTAATTTTTTTCCCTTTTTTAGGGGGCGAAGGTTTTGTTCCTCTCAAGATTTCATTTGGACTAAGTTACATGAATGATGCTGAACTGCTGGTATACATCAATTATGAAAAATCAAACAATAATCACATTAAGCTTCCTATATAGGTGATTTTGTTTTTCTGTCCATTTTGAAAAAAATTTTTTTTAGATAGCAAGAAATAATAAGGAAAAACTAATTTTGGGGAGATATGTGCCAGCATGATGGTTTTATACTCTTCTCTTGTTATCATGCTTACAAAACCCACAAATTTACAGTAGCCATTTGGCTAAAGAGTCATGACCGTGTTTTGCCCTAAAGATGAATATGAATTGAATTATTGCTCCATAATTTCTTTGGGGCTGAAAAGGATGTGTTTGTGCTACTGTTCTTCTGGGCTATTTTCCCTGCTTTCTCATTTGTGCTTGGCAAATGTGAGCTGCAGCTCTCTAGAAGATCATTAAGATCGTTAACAGGTCTTGGGGATTTTTTCACAGCCGTGGCCACTCTTCCTTCCATTTTTGTGTGCCTTGGCAATGGCATGGGACAGAAATAATGGCTTTTGATTAACAGAGAAATGCATAATCTTGTGCTCTGTATTTATGGATTTTAAATTATAGTATGTTGAAATTCAAGAGTGTTTTGTCAACAGCAGGCATGATACCTCTGTCATGCAATGCCTGGGACTGTGCCTGCCATAGCAAAGGGTGTTAATTAGAGAAAGCAGAGCAATGAGGGCTTAGAATTTTCTCAGTTCTCTCAGTAAATCCATATCTGTTATTTTAGAATGTTTTCAAATCATAAAAGCTTTTTGCAAAAGGTTGTGCAGTGTCTAATAACCCTACAGTCCTGATGTCAGTGCCTACGCAAGCAGGCTTTCTGGTTTACTTTGCACTTCCCCATATACAATGCAAACAGATAGCTAATGACTGGGTAAATACAATGGGAATGTACTTTGTGCACTGTATGTTCCAAGCTTGAGTGTTTTGGTCTTTATTTTGTTTGCCTATTTTTATATTCTTTCACAAGCACATTTTGTAATGATGGAATATTACAGAGTTTCTAGTACAGTACAGAGGAGTAACACAAGGCATGTATTGTGCTCACTCTCTTTAAATCCGAAATCTTTGCCGATGCCAATTATTTTTGGCTTTTATTCTTTTGAACTAATATAATGAAACAGGGGTTATGTGTTATGATTCATTAGCACAAGAGTGTTCATTTAAAGTGAAAGAAAAAAACCCAGACAAAAATGTATCTGTCAGACTTTGGCCTATCTGTTTTCTTTTCCTAGCTTTTTAACTTATTTTTTAAATGAAAATCCATGAAAAGTCAAAATATGTGAAAGAAAAGACAGCAAGAGCTGAGGGAGAAGTCATTAGCTGAAAACTACTTCCAGTTGTAGTATTAACCCATGAGGATTACATTTTTGTCATGTAAGGAATATGATTTTCAAAACCACAAAACAAAGACATTGAAAGCAAAGTCTTAAAAACCAGCATGATCTTGGATTTGCTAACACAGCCCAGAATGCCACTCCCTGCCCTTGCTGGAAGTGCCTGATGCTACCTGTTCTGCATCTCATTGCCTGGCAGGATTTCCAACATGTTTTCCACATACCTGCCCTCAGCTTGCGGTGGTGCTCAGGGTGCTTGGGCACTGGGTGCAGGACTTGTTGTACTCCATGAGGCACTTGTCATTCCATTTCTCTGTGTGATGAGGTGCCTCTGAATGGCTTCTCCATGTCCCAGCTTATCAATCCTTTCCCCCCATGTTTATCATCACCTGTAATCTTGCTATGTGTGCTCCATCCCATCATGAGGATTGGTAATAAAGCTATGGTGAACACTGATCCCCGAGGAACATGTCTCCTAATCACCTACCTCTTGGATTTTGTTCTGCTGGTCACCGAACTTTGAACCTGACTGATCCAGACAGATTTCTACCAATGCTCATTTTTTCAACTTGTGTTTCACCAGCTTGACTAAAGGAAGGCTGTTGATAGCTGTGATGAGGTCCTGGTAGAACAGTATCTACTCTTCTCCCCTTGTCCATTAACTGTGACATCTCATATGAGAGGGCAGTCAGATTGATCAGGCAAGATTTGCCCTTGTTACATATATGTTGGCTATTCCCAAATAGCTTTTGCTCTTGGACATGGTATTGAGGCCCCTTGGTGTTCTTGGACATGGCATTGAGAATGATTTGCTCTGTCTTTCTAGAAACGTGATATTAGGCTGACTGGCACAGCTGTAGATTCACATTTCTGTAGATCTTCCTTGCCCTGCCTTAAAAATGTGAATTAATTATATTGCTTTGTAGATCACATCCCTACTGTATCTGATTCCTGCAATCATACAGGATTTGAGGAAGAAATTAGCTTTTATAAGTCTTCCTGTGGTACCAGGGAGTCCTTCTAAGCAAAAAAACCCCAACCCTGTGTCATCCACTTGATTTAATTGAAAGGTCATGCTGGGTTTTGTTTATACAGTACCCAGTGGCCTGAACAGAATGGATTGGCAGAATTGCCTGGGCTAGTGTATTCTTACATAACTAATTTTCCTAATTAATTTAGAATATTATGGCGGTAAGACAAGAAAACTCATGATAGCATTTCTGAAAAAAACCTAAAAGAACTCAGTGCCTGGCAGTATTGTGTCAATATGAAAAGCTTCAGTGACCATATGAGATAGGAATGTTTTTGCTATGTGTTGTATTAACATCTTTTGCTACCTAAATTACCTCTCATCGGGTCTGTCAAGCCCAGTCATCATCAAACAGGTCCATTTGGGGTTTCTTTGAACATTCTCTTGACATACTTATCTTTAAGATTCAAGCAGTGACGCTTTGAGATATTTGGAAGAGATAAGCTGGATTAATATTTTATTATTTTTGAAGGAAGGAAGGTATTTATTTTGGAAGTTTGGTAGGCTTCATATCCTGCAGAGATGTATGGTTTTCAGAATCAGATTTCTCTGAAGGTTTTTTTTTTGCATTGCATTCCTTTGCAACAGCTGGAATTGCCTCAGAAAGTAGAAAAATGGAACAGTGCTCAGAAGAAAATCTGGAAATTTTTCTCTCGTAGATTCCTGGTTTGTATATTGCTGGCTGATTTGGATAAAATGGGAGTTTAGTTTGGAAAGTTTGGAAACTCGTGATGTGTTTGTGTGGGAATAATTAGCATGAAAGCAGAGCACTGCGGCATGGATGTCCATCTGTTATCTCAGATTGCTTGAATGTGTTTCTCCTGGTCCTTGATGCTGGATAAGCCTTGGCTGCTGTTGACAAACAGCTTTTACTTTATCTCTTACTTTTTGGTGTCAGATAGTTTCTATAAAGTTTTAGTGTATGAATCAATTTTATATTTGGGATTACTGAAAGCTATCTATGTGAAACAGAATGGTTCTGTATGGGGCAGTGGATCAGATGTTCTGGAGAACACTTCAGATCTCCACACTATCAAGTTATATGACCCTGATGCATAATTAAAGATTAGTTGGTTTTGGTTTTTTTTTCTTACTCTCTATTTTTAATGTACCTTTCTTATTTTCATTTTTGCCTTTTCTCATATTCAGCACTGTTCAATTATTTTAAGAGCTCTTTCAAATATTCTTGGAAGGGAAGCAATCATATGGTCTCATTTACAAGAAAATATTTTTAAATGATCTAAGGAAAATCTGTAATGGTAAACTGATTTGTTTTTGACTCAGGCTGTAAAAATAATTAGAGAACCAATTTGAAGTTGCGAGTAAACCTGTTACTGTCTTCAGATGCAGAGTAAGCAAGGACATTCTGTAAGGGATTTTGCAGAATGCAGCACAAGGTCTTTCCAGAAGTTGCAGAGGTGCAGTGACTTAGAATGCAGGGGACATCCCCTAAACCTTGGCAGTATTGGCAAGTAGTTAATTGATCTTGCTGAGACTTCTGCTCTAGGTAGGTGCTCATCAACAATTATTGTGTAGTTATATTGAATTACTGCTTAACTGAAC
This sequence comes from Erpornis zantholeuca, assembly GCA_013400515.1. NCBI lineage: Eukaryota > Metazoa > Chordata > Aves > Passeriformes > Timaliidae > Erpornis > Erpornis zantholeuca. The sequence goes on along the minus strand of VZTN01033182.1, from coordinate 13,704 downwards.
TCCACTGCTCGTGTAATTCACCTCCACTTGGCATCAGTGCAATCAATAAAAACGTCAACAACTGCAAATAAGTTCTTCAAACTTTGAGTTGTTATATAAAGCTTGCTAGCTTCACTTACAAATGATAGCAACATATGACTTTGTAACTAAGAAATGTGTTGATTGGTATCTGTTTATTTTGCATTACTTAAAAATTGTTTAATAACAGTTGAAGCAAATATTAAATTTATTTCATTTGTGACTATTCTATATTCTTATGCTGCATATATCTATGCTTGACTGGGAATGTTCTCCAAAGGCATAATTGTTGCTTCTGTAATTGAATATTAGCCAATAGTTTACATTGTGTTGTGGATAGACAGTTTCTTAATGCAAACTACTTCATCAGACAAAATTTTAATTTATTAAGGTGAGATTTTTCTTACCTATTTTTTTTAATAGCAGATGAAACAGGATTTTACACAGAAGACCTGACCCTTTTCTAAAACTGATTGACATATGCAGAGGGTGTTTAATCTCTGCTGTATCTTAAATTTGGTGCTAGGTTAGGATGCCTGACTTAAGCTGAAGTTAGGGAGAAGTTCTGCTCTTAGATGAAGCAATAACAGACAGCTGAACTAAACAGAACAAACTGCTTAATTTACAGTAGATGATTTATGAATTCCATGTCTGGTAAGAATTACATGCTGAAAATCCCTAATTTTGAGTAAGGAGTCGAACATTACATTCTGAGTAATGTCGTCTCTTCAGACAATTCATAAATGTTCATAAAGACAGCACATTGTTTTCAGGAGTACTTGTTCAGTTTTATTGTTTAAAGGAGACATGTTAATAAAGTATTTGTGATCAGCACTTGGAGACACTCAGATTTGTCTATTCAGAATCAGGCAATTTATCTCCAGATAAATGATTCATTACCAAGTAAATGAGGACTCTTTTGCTGTTTCAAGGAACAGTTACTTATTTAGCATAATTCAGTATTTCTAATAAGATAAAGAATGCATTTAGAGCTGAGATTAATGTTCTTGTTGCTGAAGAAGTCGTGAGGAGGAGATCAGGCTTAAAATGCAGAGACAATTAAGAATTTCACACTGAGGGCAATATCTAATAGCTGTGTGCCCAGCCCTCTGAGCTAGAAGACAGGGAGGGGGAGCAGAATGAAGATCCCATAATCCAAGGGAAATGGTCAGCGACCTCCTACATCATGTAGACACATACAAGGTTATGGGTCTGGATGGGATCCACCCATGGGTATTGAGGGAGCTAATGGAAGTGATCACTGAGCTCTCTGAGACCTTGTTGCTCTCTGCAACTACCTGTAAGGAGGCTGTGGTCAGGTGAGGGTTGGTCTCTTCTCCCATGTAACAAGAGGTAGGACAAGAAGAAACGACCCCAGGTTGCACCAGGGAAGGTTTAAGATGGATGTTAGGAAACATTTTTTCACGGAAGAATTGTCAGGCATTGGAACAGGCTGCCCAGGAAAATGGTGAAATGACCATCCCTGGAGGTATTTAAAAGATGTGTAGATATGGCAAATTGGGACATGGTGTAGAGGGGAACCTGGCAATGCTGGCTGGGCTCAATGATCTTAGAGGTCTTTTCCAACCTTGTAAATTCTGTGATACTGTGAGAATTTTATTAATAAAATGTCAGTGAAGCAGAAGGACCAGCTACCCTTTAAATACCTTTGAATATATCTGCATACCTCTAGATTGCTATAAAACAAGGGCTCACAAATCTCAGTGAGGGAAAAATCTGTGAATAAGTATTTATGGTACCATAACCCAATGAAAATTACTATTTAAACTGCCATAGCATATTTAATAAAGATCCTGCATGATGTAGCAAGATACAGTTTCCCAGGTATCCAGAAGCCTCAGTTTTAAATGCCTAAAGCTCAGCGGATTGTAGGAGCACCTTGTAATAGTGTCCAGGAAAAGGAAGACTTAAAGGTTAAAGATACACTTCATTTTCTGAAGATGACTACAAAAACAGCCTCTTACCCTATAATAGCAAATATTCAGTGGAAAGTTTGTAAGAGATATCAAACTAGATTTTCAAACACCAACCTTAAATTATTCTCAAAAAAGGAGTAGTGTACCCTTTTAAACATTACTACATACATAAAGAGTAAGCAGTAGTGTTTTCCACAATGCAGCTGAGAAATGTGAGGATTAAAAGGTTTTTAAAATGACTTAAATAATAATTCTCTCCGATATTAAAATACAAGAAGCTGAAATAGGTCTGTCAAAAGTCTGACTTGTGTAGTGTACTCCTATAGACAAAATGACACTTTACCATGTGAAAGGAAGCAGAAATTCCTTGAATTTTTTAAGTATTAGTAACAAATGTACTGACAACATGAGCTTTATCAGTGTGGTGTGTGTGGTCAATGCCTGAGCTTTCAAATACTCTGAAACAGTCACAGAAATTTGAATTTCTGTGCAAAGCAATTGCTCTAATTCTCTCACCAATAGTACTGGAAAGAAATAGTATTGGAGTTCAGAATAGAGTCCAAAAGGAGGACTGAGTTCAGGGGACTTCAGGAGTATCTGCAAAGTTCAGAGTTCATAAAACAGAGGGGATACACAATCCAGGTGATAGTCTTGAAAATGACAGATGACATTAATTCTAGAGGACAAGCATATGAAGCACAACAAAATAATTGTGATGGAAGCTCTGATATAAAACTGGCATTACCCCAGACCTACTGTCTTTAGTAATTGTACAGATTGCAAGGATTACGTTCATAAAAATATTCACAAATTGTATTTAAAAATGCAAGAGGACTATATCAGGAAAATGTATTCTGTTGATGAGAGATATTCTTCCATGTAGCTCAGGCTTTTCCACAAATATTTTGTTATGGAGATTTGTTGCATATGCTTGTAATTATGTTGACACTTTTCTGGACTTTCAGATTTTTTTTCTTCACTGCAAACAATTTCTAGAGGAGGAGAATAAGATGGAGAATAAAACATACTTAATTGAAACTTCAGAGGCTGTTCTTAATTTCTTGCTCAGGTTCATAAGATCCACATTGCTATGTGCTTGCCAGATTTTACAAGTGAGCACATTTTACTATTCAGAAGACTTAAGAATGATCTCCTGCATTTGAATTTATGAAAATCCTGATGTTTGCGATAATTTGCTCTCAAATGCCGTTGGTGTTTTGATTTTGTCATGTGCTGTAACCTCTAACTACGCAGTTGGTTGGAAAAGCTGATTCAGACTTAGCAGAGCAAAGCGTTTGATCCGGTTGGAACCGCCGATGGTTTCATTTCTGTAGCTGGGAAATGGTGAGCGACCCATTACTCATTTTTCTCCTGCAAGTCTTCACCCTTGAGTACTGAGGAGAGAAAATTCCTTCTCGGGTCAGAAGTGCTTAGTATTTATAGCAAGAGAGTTGAAAATTAGGATTTTCAGCTGCAAAACGTGGGTATCTATGTTTTAAACTGAGGAAGGCCAGAGTCATTAGTCCCAGATATATGCACTTATTTCATCTAGGCACTGAGCAATGCCATAAAATGGTGAAGTCCTGGAGCCAGAGAAAAGATTTGATCTTTGATATAAGACAAATAAAGATGCTGCCAGACACATGACCATGCTGATAGGCAAGTAAGTTACAATGTTAAAAGCTCTTAAGCATTTCCCCACCACGAAGTATTTTTGTACTTTAATCTTGTGGCACATTTTGGGGTGTGAGAGATTTTAGTGCTGCTGGTTCTTTGCAGTTCTTCAGCTGGATAGTTTTTAGCTATTCCTCAGTGGCTCTCTTTTGATGTAGGCATGCTCTATGGTGACACCAACCAGCATGATTTATTGCACTGCATGAGAAATGAAGGCTCGCCTCACTATGTCGGCAACCATCAGGATAAGCAGGGCTCACATTACTTGTGTACGTTCTGTGTGCAGTTTTGCGTGTTCTTTATGGCTCAAATAACTTAGATTTAGTAGTGATAACTTTTTATAAAAAGGGAACTTAATTTTTGATTTGGTTGTTGCTTGACTGGACAATTGCCTTGGCTGGGGTAAGTGAAAGGACTGTGAGGTTTTGGTACCATAAGCTCCCTCTGCAGTCACAAAGCAGAAGTCTTGGTCACACAGAATGCCCGGGGTCTCCTGTGTGCCTGAGGGGACCTCTGTCCTCCCTCAGACTGTGGGGAGGTTTCGGACAACTGGCTTAAACCAGATGCTGGCTCTAAAATAGCGAGTTGAGGTTAGAAACTGCCCACTCTGTTGGACTGATTTCAGACATTTTGTTGACAAAACAGTTTTAAATTAAATATTTCACTCTCCAAATGCATCTTGAAGTTCTTCTAGGTACTACTCAGCCGTGGTTGCTGCCATTTTCCTCTGGATTTATTCAGTGGCTTCTGAGTAACAAAACCTGCCTTTAGGTGTCTTAAACCTGCCAAACCTGGGTATTTGGTGCTTGCTTTGTGACTTTAGGGACTGAATTGTACTGCCCAAGGAGAGTAATCATTATGCCATCTCTGCCTGCTCAGTGGAGGGGAGGGCCCTGCCCCCTCTGGGAGATGCCCCCTCCACTGTGGGGACTCCACCCTGAGGAGCTTTGCCAGTCACTGCAGTTGTACATTTATGTCTTGAAATGCATCCTGAGGGAAGTAGAAGTTTTGGGTCTGGAAGTTGCTTGGAGAATTTGCAGGTGTTTGGCACTTGAATTCAGAAATAAAAGTGGAAGAGGGCCCACAAAACTGGTTTTATTGAGTGGAACGGATGGATTTTCTCAGGGCGCACTTCCAGAGCAGCGGTTGAAGCAGACTGGTCTGCTGTCTTTGAGTGAATTGAATTACAATAAATATAAAGCAAGATCAGTTGTTTTAGCTCTAACAGTTTTTGACCAGATATTCCAGAAATGTGAATATTTGATGGCAAGGATGTCTATATTCCTATACAGCCAAAATACCCAGGGAGCTGAACTGGAGTCCTTACCTGAGGGCACAAAAACCAAACTGAGGAGTTGTTTTAAAAATGAAATGTTTCTTGCTTTTAGTCCCCAGTTTAGTGGGCTGTAACATGTTCGAGGAGTAAAAGTAGGAGAGTTTAGTGCATTAACATGTTTTGTACTGTTTCTTTCACAAAAAATTCAGACCTAACCCTTTGTGTTGTTTATTGCTCTCACCTCTGACTGAAATCTGAGTGTTTTAAGTAAACATGGGAAAGCATTTCACAATTCCCAGGGCTAGAATCATTAATGTCTATGCAACTTTATTTTTTTTTTTTCACAGCTCCGAGACAGTCATTTTGTTTACATTGTAGAAAGAATTCAGAATGGTGATTACTGGAAGTAATAATGAAAGAATTTAGTGTGCTTATCTATATAAATATTAGTAACAATTATGAAATATATTCCAGGGAGAATGTATGGGTTTATTATTACCTTGGTAATACAGTATATTTCTTTGCATACTTTGATACTAAAAAATAATAGATTACCTCTAATTCTCTTGATGCATACCCCAAGCATACTGGCAAACTATCACAATTTAAAATAAGTATTTTTAAAGTTAATTTTCTATAAACACAGCATAAGATGATTGCAATCTGAGTTAATTCCTTCCCTGAGCCCTGGTTTGTATTAGCACTACAGCTTTAAAATCTGAAAGCCATTCTCATGCCTATTTCGTAGCATGAAATGTAACATAGAATTATGGAACATACATTCAGAACTTAAATACAGAGCTGTCATTTAAAATAATTTCTTTCTGTGCTAAATTAATATGTTTATCATTTATTACTTTAAACAATATTAAATTTAATTTTAAAGATCGGAAAAATGTTGAGGATATTAGTAATAGTCCTTCAGAAAAAACACCATAACTTTTGTTTTAAAAAACCCACTGACTGATACACTGTGAACCTTAAAAATTAGTTTTCCATACCTTGAAAATATGAAAATTATTTTATGGTATGTGGAACTCTGTATGTGTAACTTTTTTACATTTTAACTCTTTTTTTATAACTTATGACTAAAGGAAAAAATATTCTTTCTACAGCTGTTCATAGGTTTTATAATCAAAGCCAGTTTTAAGTACTACAATAGAAACTTAATGAGGCTACATTTCTATTTCTGCCAAATAATGTAATTAATTCATTGCAAAATACATTAGAGCATAATATAATTGTAAAAATACACAAACTTTAAAATTAAGTGCAGGCATCTTAATTTAAAACACTTTCTGTGAGTAGTCTGTTAGCTGAAGTTGAAACACAAGTTTAGTTCCATGTGGTTTATAATGTCATCTCAGTGTACAAAATCTTTAAAGCAGTATAAACATATGTGTAAATGAATTGTTTTAACATACAGTTTTTATGATATAATTGCTCTGAATCATGAAACCTCAGACCTTAGATGTTCCATCAGGAAGGCAGAAATACTGGTAACAGTGATATCCAAAGAAGCGTACAAGAAACAGTTGATGAGGCCAAAGACAACTCACGTGGTGTTCCTGCAAAAACTTTAAGGGAAAAAAATAAAGGCAGAAAACCCCACTCCTTAAATCCTGCATTATAATGTGAAAACTCCATGCTTTTGTTGGACAGCTGAGATGGATGAATTGTATTTTAAGATTGGCTGCTGCTCCAAATACAGTCAAACTTACTTAGTTTATACGGTTCAGTATTGCCACAGAAAAAAAGTTATCTGCAGGCCCAAGTTTCAGTAATTAAATCCTGGAAGGCCCCTTGGGTGGCTAGCATTGACTGGTGTTATTCCAGAGAAACAAGCATTGCAATTCATTTATGAAATATTCAGGTAGAAATATGATGTCTCTGTCCCTTTGCCTAACATAGTTTCAATATTTTTCTTCAAGATGAACTGTAAAAGATGTTCAGGCTCTTATATTTGAATATGTCTGCAAGTCATGGCTAGATCCAAGACATTAATGGTAGAAGAAGACAGATGAAAGTTGATGAGGACCTGGAGGAGGAATAACCAATTCCACTGGGACTGCTAATATTTAGTCCCTGACAGTCTATTGTTTCAATCAAGAAGGAAGCTAATTACATGCAACACTTCCATTCTTTAGCAAAAAAAAAAAAAAAAAAGATAAAGTGCCTCTATTTTAAGACTGGCCATGTTTTCTTAGGCAAAATACTGTACTGTCAGAAAATGCCAATGTCAGATCTTTCTGCCAGTTTTAGCAGGAGGTTTTTCAGGAAGTAGTAGTTCTATCTTTCCAGGTGGAATTTCTGAATTTCTTCCCTGGACTGTTTTCTGTTTTGGGTTCGCATCCATTGGATAAAATGCTTATGTGAGGAGACGTGGGAGGTCAGAGCTGCCATCCCTGAGATCCCATGGGGCAGAAGTGCCATACTTAGGATGCCTTAGGTTTTAACTTTTATATTTTTGAAATCCTGTACTGCTAGTGTAACTCTGAAGTTTCCCGTAGCTTGTTAAGTGCTGTTCTCTAATGCTAAGATAGACATAACAAAGCCTCTCTAGCTTTCTCTCCAAGGACACCCAGACTGTCCTAGACCAAAAAACTGTAAACCATCATCTTGGGGAGAGGGGGGAAAGCTTGGGGAAATTCCATCATTGGCTAGGTTCTGGTTGGTGAATTGATGCTGATATAGAAGTGTGAAGAACTCGTGACCTGTTGTCCATTTTGGGATCCACTGAGGCAGGACCCTCTGGAGCCCAGCGTATACCTCTGAAGGCCTTTCAAATAAATACCACCTTTATTCCCTTATTCCTGTCTAGTCTCTGTTTCTAGGTAGGTATTTAAGGCATCACTTGGACTCCCTTCTTTGCTGCTCAGTGGCACAGTGACTTTTGGGGTGTCACAAAGAGAATGCCCCTCTTTCCAGTTTTACCCCTCTCTGTGGCTATTTATTATTCATGTGAGTACTTTAAAATTAGACTTTGTTGTTAGTTTATTTTTATTTGCTTTTATTTGTTTTTATTTTATTTGCTTTCGTTTTTTTGTTTGTTTATATTTTATTTGCAGAATAGCTACAGCTACCTTACTTGGGGATCAGGCTCCAAACATCAGATTTTTGCTGGCCTGGCCACCACCTTACATTAAGAATACTGTTTGGCTGAGAATAAGAAATACTGAGTATAAAGAACTTACACTGAATACTCTTCTATGTATTGTAGGTGTCAAGTTCAAGTCTGCATATGCATATGTCTGAGGCAACCACAATATATATTTATATTGATGGAATTAATCTGATTGTATGCTAATAAATATATTCATGGACTTATGCTCTATTCAGTCCCAAAGGGCAGAAGTGAAAGGAGACAAAATGTCTCTGAAATATGACTTAAAACACCATATATTGCTATATGTTGAGTCAGAAAATTGTTCCCATTTATTCAGAATGCCTCAGGTAAGCAGTTTATCTCCAAAATGTATTGAGAATGTTTCAGATGCTCAAGGAACCTGGTAAGTAATACAGAGGAAGCAACCCACTGTTACTCAAAAATCAAATTATGTCATCAATGTTGCATTACCAAGACAATTTTAACAACTTTTCTTTGAGAGGAATCCTACTTGGTTAAACTAAAATTGAGGAATCTACTTTCTTCTGAGGCAAAATCCTCTAATTATTGTGTATTTAATCACTGTCTATATTCAGAATACTAAGAAAAGGATTTCTTATATAAGTAAGCATGATGGGATTATGTGGATAAATGTGGATGTTACCATCTTTGCACAAGTTATAAAGAAACTTTTACTGTTCTTTAAGGATAAAAGTTCTGATTTAACTTTGAGTAGGAAGATCTGAATTTAACCTATTTTCATATGGAATTTTGAGCTACTGGAGGGAAACATTTGGTTCTAGATACTATATGTAACATTATATCTGGATTTAGAAGTTTTGAGAAGCCAATGGGTTTACCCAAATTATAGGAGCAACTTCAGCAGTCACCTAAGGAATAGCATTTTTTTTCTTCTATATGTTCGATTACCTGCAGTCTTCATTCACCTGTAAATGGAATTATGCCAGCTTGGAATTCCAGGTAGTTGAGAAACTTGAAAGATCTGAAGGCCTTTCACCATCTGTGTACTGTACAGGACTGTATGTTGTTCTGTATTTTATGTCCATAAATATTTTACCACCTTTGGCAGTGGATAAAGGACTGAAAAGACAGGGAAACATGGATGGATTTTTCAAGTATCATTGTCTCCTTCACTTTTATTGATGGGCACTCCTACTGGGTTCTACAAATTTTGTAGTGGTCTAGCTTCTACAAGAATTCCATTTAATTGTGAATATTTGCTTCATCTCTGCAACTACCTATGTCAAGACAGCCACTGCAGTGAGGTGGCATGGATTTGAGTTTTTCTTCATAATTACTCAGTTGGGAGTGATCTAAAAGTTGCATCTCTATGCAGTACAGGCCTACTTTATAGTCAGTAAGGATTAACATCTCCAAAGGATGGTGCATTTAATTTTAGAGTAAATACCCCTGTGGAGAGATTTGAAACTTTTTAGCAGTGACTGAGAACTAGAGATCCTGTTGATTGTCTCCTAAAATTGTGTCCCTTTCGAGAACATAAACAACATGACTTGATTTTTAATGGTAAGAAACCAATGAATTGCACAGAACTGCGTGTTTTACCCCTAAGTGATTCTTTAGCTGGGGGAAAATCAGAAAAGAAAAAGTCTTGAAAACAGCTGAAATAATTTAGAAAAGTTATATCAAATAATTAAAAAACTTTCAAAAGGTGTTTGAATAAAGGAAACTGTTGTATTCAATAAAGAAACTGCAAAGCAGCAATTTGAATTTCAGCATGCTGTGGTCACTCTGCTACAGCAAATCTCAGCCTTTGATTTGTTTGATCACTGGGCCTTCTAGGCTGAAGTTGTTTATTAACCACTACAAGTTAAGCTTTTCTTTCTCTATATAATTTGTGGTGATCACTAAAATAAGTAGAAATGCCTTGAAAAATTATATACTGTTCAGAGAAAGATGCTTAAACCTCTATTTTTGTAGAGCATTCAAATACTGATTTTACAATGGATAGGAAACTATGCAGCCAACAAACCCCATAATTGCTGGAGTATCCCTGAATTCATAGCAGATACAAACCATGAAAATAATGTTACATGTGAACCTTATTTCATTACTTTTTTAAAAAGTCAACCACAAAAGAAGACATTTGAGAACATGTTTCTTGTCTTGATCAAGAAAAAGTACAATGTCAAACACTTAAACTGGATCTTTAGAGATCTAAACCCATGTCAGCAGTGTCTACAGGTTTCGTTCTTACAGTTGTTAGCAGGATTGGTCGACTGTCTTTCTACCACCTGACAAGTGAAAAATCTCACCAATTACAGTGAGAAAAGCCCCATAATATCTCCTGTATGGGCTGCATTTTTCTGAATTTTCTGAATTCTGTTTTTCTGTCTTCAAAGCTATGAATTCCCTCCTAAAAGCGTGAAGTACTAATTTTCTTCTGTTACTGTGCTCTGATAAAAATGCTGTCACCCTGATGTTTTTGAAACTTGTCAGTGAATTTGCTGGGCTTTATACAATGAATATAGATTGTGCCAGATTAACCTAACAGATTAGATCCTGACCTTACAAAATCTTGTCAGTACAAAAAAGTACAAGGTATATGATGTGGGATTGTAGTATGGTGGGCTCTCAAAAATATTTTTAATCAAAGTTGTAAAGAGTAGCATTTTTTAAGACTTGGTTAGATCTTAACACTCTTGTCCTTTCTTAGTTCCAAACCCCAGAATTTTTAAGGCACAAAGTCAGTCTATTATTGATACAGTAAAAATTATAATCTTATAATGAACCTGCCTGATACTGAGGGTCTCAGAAGCAGAGTTTCTACATGGCGAGGAACTACTAACTTTTTTTTGCATAAGCTTATAAACGATTAGTTGGGTGAAAGAGGAAGAGCTGGTGTACCAGTAACATTTGGCTCAGATGTGTGTCCTGCAGTTGGATCAAAAGAGAGGTGTATTTGGAGAGGCCCTTATGGTACTAATAGTAAGGACTTGTTTTGTTGCAGAGGACAGTGGTGTGGTGAACTAGTTTTTTAAAAAAGTATTGAAACCAGATGATGTAAGTCAGGAGCTTCTAGAGTCATCAGAAACTGTGGAGAGCCTGCTCTATGAAAATAGCTTGACAGTGCCTGCCTTCTTCTCACTATCAAAAGGAAGACTAAAGGAATATAAGTCCTGTTCATAAATTTACTGGAAAAATAAACAAAGGTAATCAGGAGAAAAATGTTTGCTAAAGTAATACTGGGGAAAAATTATATATGAAAGAATCTGAAATTAATAGCTTGAAATTAGAAAAATGGTTTCAAGATGACCTGTCATAGAGAAGGAGTGTGGATAAAAAAAGCCAATAACCACATTACAGCTTTATCACCAGAGTAGAATACAATACATTAAATATGATCAGTTTGTGATAGAAACTGTGGCCTTCTGTGATGGCAGAGACAGGACTTCAGTTCTGAGACCTTGCCAAGTTTTATGTCCTTACACTTTCTCAGAAGATTGGGGAAAAAGCCCCAACTTTATCTGTGCATGGCCTGGTGGTCTATGATTTATTAAGAGGAAATCAGATGTAGGGTTTGGTGGGCACAGGAATTTCCATGACTGGATAACTGTTGTTTAAAAATGTGTTTTGATCTTGTGGTTGCCCAGCTGGAAGAGCACATCAGTGTCAGTGCACCTAACCCCTGACTTCTGACATCAGTAGTTGCTTTAGGTGACAAGAAATCTGATTTTAGCAATGGTGAGTTTGGCCACTGGCAAAGGAAATGGACCTAAATAAATGCTCAGACTTTCACAGAATTCTGCATTTTGGTTTCTCCCTTTATGCTTCCTGTTGGATGTCATATATCACAGTCTGTGTGATTGCAAGAGAGTTCATGCTGCTGTACAATTACAGTACTGGATACTGGATGAAACAAGAAGCCCAATGTGCTTCAAGAATTATGCTGAATATTGAAATAAAGAATCTGACATAGGGAACACTAATTCACAAATAATCATGCCTTAGTATAATACTGGTGGGTTTGGGTTTTTTTTTCAGGGCATGCGTAAAGTAGGATTGCTGTTGAATAATTAGCTTAATAAAATCAATCCTTGTAAATGGTAAATTAATGTCTATTTGTACTATAGTTCTCTTTTATATTTATGATATTGTGATTTTATGTATTATGCTATTAAATGCCATTTGTTAGAGATATCTAGTCCTGTAGGGTCCTGATGGACTGAGATCTGCAAAAATTTTAGTTAGTGAATAAACTGAGAATTTCTCTCAAGTGTTTTACATGAGGGAAACTATTTTTTATATATGCTGTTTAGCAGACACAGGGGAAAAAGAAAATCTCAGTTTGAACTCTATTGCAGTTTTCTTTTTGGAATTACGTTTACATTTCATTCATGGCAATTGTATGTTGAGTGCTAACAAACTGAAAAGAAGAAAATTATGACTTCACAGTAACTGAGGCAGCTTCACAGTAACTGAGGCAGCTGTGTAGGTGTTCTGCTTTGTTTCCTCATTAAGAAATTTCACT
>VZTN01033154.1:2887-15754 GCA_013400515.1 Erpornis zantholeuca | reverse complement strand
GTAGATCTAAGAAGAGCAGACCTGGAAATGCATTGAAGGTGGCCCACTAAGACCAAAGATAGACACAGATGTTCTTAATTCTTACACCTTGCAGATAGTATTTTTTTTGCTTATTTATTACAAATAGTAAAAATTAAAATGTTGTGTGTTATATTATCATATATTATAATCAGTGCAGTTATGGGTGGTAATGTCACAGGTAAAAAAAATATAAAATCTGGAGTTTGGAGGTGGGACAGCAGATAGCCCACCTACACTTTGTGTCTTTAACACTTGGTTTCATGAGTCTTTTTAATTCTGCTTTTAAACCAATTGTTTTAATAACTTTGAGACCATGTGTGAAAGCAGCAACTGGCTGGGGTCATGTGTGTCACCTGTTAGCACTACATTCCTGTCCCCATATATTTAGCTGTTGGAGGAATACTGTCAGTTGAAAAAAAAATTTAAAAAACCCTGTTTCCTTCAAATTTCTGCTTTAATCTCTTTCAGAGAACATTGGAACAAGGTATTTTATTCTCTTGGGGTAGCTGGGTGGGGGCACATTCTCTTAAACCCTTTCCTGTGTCAAAAACGTTGGTTTGTGTAATCATCTGGGGACATTCTGACTGAGCAGTGAGGGTTTTCATTTCTTCAATGGCTTTAAAACAAAGTTACTTAGGGGCATTTCTCCTGCTTATTTTGCAGGTATTGGAAGAAATTTCATGTTACCCAGAGAACAACGATGCAAAGGAGCTAAAGCGTATTTTAACACAACCTCATTTCATGGTAAGCAGATCCTACTCTTGTTTGGGCTGTTTTTTAATGGTTTTTTTTTTTTTCATATTCTTTATGTTAGAAAACTTAAGTTCAGTAAATTCCTAAAATCTGCAAGTGATGGAACTGCATACAATACACCTATTGATAAGTATTTCTAACCTGCTGCCCTGGCAAAAGAATTAGTGTTGCTGCTACTATTGGTCCTCATTACTGTGCTGAAAACCATCAGCAGTTTGGAGTAATGGAATTATGGAGCAGTTCCACTGTGGTTTTGAGGGGCTGTGTTATACATGGAAAGAAGAATGAATCCTTTTGGATGTCCAGAGATAGAATTCGGATCCTTCTTTTTCTTTTTCCAAAGCTCTTCTTAGGATAAAGGTGTGTGAATTCATTGCAAAATAAGTGTTTATTTAACATTTTTACAATAAATCCATAGCTTGTACAGTCTGTTGAGTTTGTGTTACATATCAACACCTACCATGTTTGTTTCCCAAATCTGATTTGAGGATAGTAATTGTCCTGAATTTGGGGATGTTACTGCTTAATAACTTGGTTCAAGTTATTGCAGTCCAGTAATTTGAAGGATGCCTTTTGTTTATGCTGTAGATAAAGTTCATAAATTGAGAAATAAACATGTTTGCTTAAATCTGCTGCACACTTTTGTCAGCAGATAGTGATAAAATACCACTGTCAGCACAAAATCATGAATTTTACTTTCCCTAACACAAGGATTGTATGCAGGGGGCTTTGTGGAATGTGCTCACCTGAAAGCTGAATTACTCTAAGTCTGAAGGATAAACCTAATTTCCAGGAAAGAGTGAGCTGAAACCCACCTCCTGTTCAGGTATAAGATGAAATCTGGGTAGCTTCATGTCCCATTGTGTTGTTTTGATGGTCCCTGTAGCCTTGGCTACATTTATTTTAGTACTTTAAATCAGATCAGGAGTGTGTTTTTGAAGTGCATCTCCTGATTGCCCCTAAACAGTGTTTTGGTTTGTATCACATAAGGGTCTCAGAGCATGCAAAACAACTTTTTTCAGATAAAATTAAATTGAAATGTGTGCCAGGAGCCAGTGTAATCCAGCTGATGGATATTCTGTCCACAGGACATAACTGGAAGCTGGCCAGAAAAGAAAAAACACCTGCAATGTGTTCAGTGTGTACATTAGGTCCTGACTAACCCCTTTGTTTTACTTTCTGATTCTTTCCTATTTCACTGCACTGGTTGCTAATGCAGACAATGACTTTTTTGTGGCCTCTCAACAACACTCTGATGTTATTCCCTGGAGATGGTACCTGTCCTATCCTAAAGTTTGTAACAGCTCTGATTCAACATTTAACAGGAATACTTGGTTGAACAGAACATAAAATGAGGTGGAATGATATTCAGCCATATTGTATGAAAGATTTTTTTTAAAAAAAACCCTTTCTCTGATATTCAACTTCATTTAGAATCTGACAGGTTAATTTGATTTACTTTTTCTGTGTGTAATTACTCCACAGTGTTGCTAAAACATTAAGCACTGTGGAGAAAGCATTTTTCAAGTATAAATTGTTTTCAGAGTAGGCATCAATAAAAGTGATTGTGGTATATAGAAATTTCATGGATCAAATCAAGTGACAGGAAAATTGAGTTGAAAATCCTCTTTTGTAGGTATCTCTGTTCCCTGATACACTCATAAATCTAAAACCATTTGTCAGAATTCTTTTGCTGCAAATCTATAAAAAGTATTTTTTTTTAAATTAAGCTGCAATTCCATAACAAGTACTTTTGATGAGGAGTAATTTCAGCAAGTGAGTCTGTGGCATCCCAGGCTAAATTGCTGCTTGGTGAAGTCCCATCATCCCTTTTTCCCCATATTTCATCCTCTCCCTTGTAGTTTTGCCATTCATCTGGAACTGCACTTTAGAATTGCCTTGGGCTGAAGTAGTAGAAAATTGCTCCAAAAAAAACCCCAACTAACCATTTAGTAAAAAGAATTTAGGATAACAGGAATGCTACCAGAGCCAGAATGAGCAAGAGAATAGAAACAGTTCATGTTATGGAGGAATGTAAAGCAGCAATTAAACCAGCATAAGTTGGTGTGGATCCACACCTGCAGATACCACAGAGTCTCCAGAGGTCACAGGGGCAACTCCATCCTTTCCACCATTCCCACTCCTGCTCCCAGATGCACCTGTATGGGTTGCATAAATAAAGTTATTCTTTATTTATTCTTTATTCTTTTAAAAAAGTTATTCTTACATTTGTTGCATTCTTCCAAACTTTACTTCAGAGCCAAGCCTTTAAAGTAGAGCCTATTAGGAAAAGGAATAATAGTATAAAAGAATATTGTCAGCCCACACTCCATGTGTTTGGCAGGTGTTACCAATACTCTGGTTATTAATGCACATTAATTCAGTAATCAATAATGTGTTACAAGTGGGAGTGAGCATTAACACTTGTGTGATAACCAATTATTTTGCTGTTAACAATTTTTTTATATAATGTGTATCCCTAATCAGAAGAAAAAAAGAGTATAATCTGTCTTGTTTACTTAATCACAGTATTAGTGGGTTAAACTGTGTGCAGCCCTTTACAGAACCAAAGCAAATAAAGTGTGTTTGTAACAGATTTTCAAGTTCAAGGTGTTCTCTTGATTTATTTTTCTGTTACCCTCATGTACCTTACGGCTACAGAAATAAATTATCCATTTAGTCTGTACATGTTCAACATTTTTAATTTTAAGAAATATATGTAAATTTTGCATGAAGGTCTTCCAGCAGAGAATTAATTTAAGAATTCCTAAAGTATTGTCAAGTACCTCATTTGTTATGTATGTACACATTTCAAAGAGCTTTTATTCCATTACACAACTTTCAGTAGTTTTTTGAATATGCCAGTTTCATGTGTAAAAGATTGCATTATATAAGTTTAGTATGTTGTAGCAATTGAAACATTTGCTGTGCTAGGAGACTTTTTCTTGATGACATATTGAAGTTTTATCCATCATGATGTGCCTTCCTACGCTGATCTCTGCAGACAGTGATCGTGCAATACAGTAGAAAGGAGTTGTTCTCATTAAACTTATTTTTAGCTGGATTATCATGTTCTGAAAAAGAAAAACAGACCTGGAAAAAAACAAAACCAAATTATCAAAATTAGCAGAAATATATGAGAACAAGCATCTTTAAGTAAGGTCCAATAGGATTTTTTTTTTATTAAATGTTTTTCAGTTTTAAATTGAGCTTGCTGTACATTAATGTCTGGTATTTCTTAATTTGTGTTCATTTTTGTGAACACACTCAGAAGTCATTTAGTATAATTATGGACTTTAAAAATACTGGAAGTGCCATGTTTTAACCTCCTACAAGGTGAATATTATAGCTAAAAATAATACAAAGCAGAGCATATATTAGATATGACACAAATGTAAGGACCTGAATTACGTAAGAAATGTAATATTAAAGCATGGAGAGTGTAACAGATACAGGCTGGGGCACAGAATCACCTCCAGGGTCAATGTGTCCAACCATTAACCTACACTGGTGTAACCACAGATAAATGAACACACAACTAAATCAAATTTTAATTAAATACTGTTGAAGTGGTTTAACTTACATATATGGTCCAAATCTTTAATAGAAAGTGTTGATTCAGTAGTGCAGACTAATGCAGAAGAATTGTTGCAAGTCCAAGCTTAGTGATTGACAAAATAAGATGAAAAATAGAAAATGAAGATACAGGTTAGTATTTAACTAAAAATAATATGTGTGTAGTTGGGCTTGAAACATTGATAAAATGGAAGGGAATAAGGGCAAAGCATTGTTAGTTTAGGGAATTCTGTTCCATAGTAATAATGCTGAATTCCCAACTGTAGTTTTAAACTAATTTGAGGACTGGAAATGTAAAGTGTTAAGAAATTACCTTTTATAACATGGTACACTTTGGAAGTGTTACCCTGGGAGGAAAATTTAGGATTTTGTAGAGGCCATGAAAATCCAATTTCTGCATTGAATTCCACTTCAGGAATGCATCTTGTAGGCATTTTTTTAGCATTTTCTTCAGTGTAAGTTTTGCTTAAACATTTTAATTGAATACTAAGGTCACTGCAGAATCAGATTTCTCATCCAAAACAAGTTTTAGATTGTCAGTCTCAAGCCTTGCAAGGCTGATGGGTTTTGCAAGCTAAGATCTATGAGCATTTAAATGAAACTTGGCAAGATATTAACTATAATATAGACTGACCTCATGGCAGTGGTGGCTCACACCTCTACTATTGTAGAGATATTGTAGGAACTGGACTTGATTTGTCAGTCCTTGTCCAGGAATGATAAACTGTTTGGGTATAGAGGCAGATTCTGTCTCTCCTTGATTAGTAGTGGAGTAGAGCCATCATGTTCACATATAGATTGGATTTAGTGTTTGGGCAGAAGCAAGGTAGGTGTATATTAAAAGTTGAACACAGGTGGGAAATGGATGGGACATGAGACTCTTGGAAGTATCCTAGGGACCAGTGGAATGTCATAACAGAAAAAAAGCCTGGTAGTGCTGAATACTGGTTTGCTAATATTTAGGCTTTGTCCAACGTTTCTCTCATATTATTTGTTACACTTTTTACAGTTCTGCAGGCTACAGGTCTGTGCCACAGCTTAGAGTTCCTACAGTTGGTTTTTCTGCTTACCAAAGATACTTAAGCATATTTAATCAATCAGCTGTTATGCCATTTTTTGCATCAAGAAACAGTAAAGCTAATGAAGGAGTATTTTAGCAGTTTGTTGGTTTGCATTCTAATTTTCATCAAGCATTTTGAATTCAGGGTGGTGGTGCTGAGTCCATGTGCTAGGGGAAGGGGGTAGAGTATGGAAGCAGTTATGATAATAAACAGCAGAAAAATAGTATTTCATTCTTTAAGTTAGTATTGATCCACAGTCTGCCTTTATTAGAGTGAAATACCATGTGATTTGAGTAGCTTTCCATTTAATAGAGTAATTATTATAGAGTAGTTTGCACAGAAAGGTAGATTGCTGATTCTCTGTCTATGCAAATGAGGATGGATTCACTCTGACACCCTGCAGGTGTCGAGAGGATGAGGGGAAGGGAGGCAGCATCATCCTCGTTGATGTACCTACAGTAAAAACCACGTTAACTCCTGCAGGTTTTAGAGGCTCAATGTATGTGTAGGCATTTGCAGTCTGATGAAGTTCATTTTAGACTCCTTTAAGGGAAATGTTCTTTAGTAGAAAATGGGCTGCAAATACCTTGGATTTCCTTGAATTTCCGAAAAGCTTCAAAAACCCAGGGAACGAGCGAGGGACATCGGAGGTGAGGGAAATCTGACATTGTGTTGCTGTGCTCTCCCCTAGGCCTTACTTCAAACCCATGATGTAGTGGCACATGAAGTTTACAGTGACGAAGCGCTGAGGGTCACCCCTCCTCCCACCTCCCCCTACCTGAACGGGGACTCCCCGGAGAGCGCCAACGGCGACATGGATATGGAGAATGTAACGCGGGTCCGCCTGGTGCAGTTCCAGAAGAACACAGATGAGCCCATGGTATGGAGGGAAACTCGAGTTTCCCTTGACTCTGTGCTGGTAAAGACAAGTATTGTAATGATTTTAGTGTCAGTTTCCTCACTTCGAGGTGGGGTTGTCAATAAACAAATAGTTCAGCAGATATTTATCCTCCTTGAAATGCTTTGTGTTCACTCACACTGCTGCTGTGCCACGAGGGCTGGGTTTGTTTAAAAGCAGCCATGTAGTAATTATAGCTAAATGAGGCCTTAATCCCAACTGGAGCCTTTGCACTTCAGTGTAAAATAACATTTTTAACAAGCCAGATTCTTATATACTCATATGTTGAAGTACTGCATCTTCACTTATAAATAGTATCTGGTTTTATTGCTCATCTTGAAGTGAGTGACAAAGATTTTATTTTAATCTTAAAATTTATACCCTGCCTTCAAGCTTTCAGGAACGGTGGCTATTCTTAACCTCTCAAGAATCACAGTGCTTAATGTTTTATTTTAAAAGTTTAAACATTTCTTTTTTCCTAGGGAATCACTTTAAAAATGAATGAGCTGAACCACTGCATTGTGGCAAGAATTATGCACGGAGGAATGATTCACCGGCAAGGTAATCACATATCATGAAGAGTTTTGTCTTCAAACACAGTTATTTTAGATTGTTTAGTACAAACTGTGTATATTCTGCTGATTTTGATTGCTACTATTCCATAGCAGTGTATCTTTGTGTCTGCATGGACTCCTGCTAACTGCTTTAGTTACCTTCCAGCTGCAGATGTCTGCCAGTGTTTTGAGAGGAGGACTCACTGTGTTTCATTTAGGTCTTAATTGGGATAATTGCTATCTTACTACTGAGTATAGCTCAGCAAGAGATTAAAACACCAATAATTTCTGGAGTTGTATTTATTTAATCCTCTGTTTAAAAAAAAATCCTTACACAAGTAGCAGTATTTTCTCTTGCAAAAATTAAAGAACCTTGCTGACGCAGTTCTTGACGAGCTTTGTATTTTTGATGTTGAGGCTCACAAAAATGGAGTTGGGAATAAAAATATTACTTGTGCCTAAATTTTAAATCTTTCAGTTTTCATTGCTGTGATAAACCCTGCAATCCTGCATCTTTTATCATTCCCAGTCTTCTCCTTTTTGTCATTTTGTGTGTTCAGATCAGATGTCCAAAGGTAACTGGGTTTTGCCCTGCTTTAAACGATGAACTTCCCTGCTAGGTTGATGGCTGCAAGTTTGGAATGAGCCTTGAAAGGGTTACTTTACATCTTTCAGACTGCCGTCTTTTTCTTTTGATGAACACAAAAATTTTCTTAATTTTTCAGACCAAAGTTCCCTCTTGCCTACTGTTCTCTTTCAAAGGAAGCTAGGAGCAGATAATTAGGAAGACAAAACATATATTCACTTTGCCTCTCTGATGCAAAATCTGTCAGGAATCAGGAAAGATAAAAGTTTTCATACATGCAAAGATGCAACTCAGATAGACTTCTATATTCCTTTAGAGCACCTTCTGAATTGAAACTTACTTGGCTTCAAACAGTGAGTTTTAAAAGGAGATTTCTCTAAGATTCACAGGAAGAAGGTTTTCTTCCAGCTGTGCTTAGGTAGTGGTGATGCTCTGCAGAGTATTGCTTCACATGATTGTGTTCCATAATGGGGCTAATAAAACTTTTAAAACCTGCTAAAACTGGGTAAAATACCCAACTGTGCCAATTAAAACTCTGTTCTTTTTAATTATACAGTGTCTTTTATTTCTAAAGTTTTGGGAAATTTAACCTATTCTCTGTGTGCTTCATCTAACTAAGGTAGTGCTTCTGCACTAGGTATTGAAAATGAGCTGTACTTCAGTGTTTCTGTATTATGGTCATCTTTTTTTTAATACTTCTAATTCTGTTAATGCTCTAGATGTCTCTTAGTTTCACTGCTTCATTTTAACATAACTATATTTAGAATATTTTTGCTGAATAGAACAACACAAGTGTAATTTTACAGTGATCTCGAGCACCATGTTAGAATCCTGTTGATAGGGCCTTGTATTGGTTTCGGGGAGTGTTATGTCATTTTTTTCTGCTGTCTCTTTTTGCTATATGGAAAACTGCATTGCCAGGCAATAACAGCAATGTCTGGATAATAAATCCTGTCATTAAATCTGGATAATAACTTTAAGGGTTACAGGAACTTTATAATTTCAGGTCCGGCAATATTAAGTACAAACTACACAATTCCCAGTCACAAAATAGTAGCTGCTGTGAAGTTGCCTCCTGTCCCTAGGCCAGCTCTACCTAGTCCTTATTGAAATTGTCCTTATTCAAATGGGAAGAAAGGCTTTTAAAGATTCCATCTATTTGCACCTTCCAGAGCATTTAGTAAAAATGAAACACCAGTGTCAGTCATGAAAAATTGTCTGTTTGTTGTTGACATGTCTGGCAAATGTCCATTCTTTATTCCCAATTTTTATGTATACTTCTCCTTACAGTCAGGAACATTACAATATTCACTTCTGTCAGAGTGACAGAAATGGGAAATGCTGCAGAAAAGGGGATTTTATTTGATACAGGGATGTTTCTGAATTTGATTCTCAGTCTAACATGCAGTGCCATCAGTTTTATATTTTGAATAATATCAAAGAATCTTTATACTATTCCAGGCCATATGGTGTTTTTGATTCAATATTATTATTTAGTAAGAAAAACATGTTTTTCCTGTGTCCTTGATAGAATGCCTGAGCATCTCTTGCTGTGCTCTGGAAGACAGATTTGTAGCTAATACAGAGTCCTTTTCTGAATCTATCAAAAAACTGATTTTATGCCTTTGTATGAATATTAGTGTTACAATTATCTCAACTTGTAGAAACACATCTTGAGGTGATTGTGTGTTTGCTGACTCCACAGGTACACTACATGTAGGGGATGAAATCAGAGAAATAAACGGAATCAGTGTGGCAAATCAAACTGTAGAACAACTACAAAAAATGCTTGTAAGTACCTGAAGTCCTCCTCTATAAAAGTGCCTGTCTTATTTTGTCAAAACCTTTGTGTAGTTGTGTTCTAACTTCCCCTTTTTCTTGTGTTCTTGATGGACTACATGGACACATAACAAAAGGTTCTTTCAGTTTATAACTGTTGTGCTCACAGTTACTGAAGTTACAAAGGAACAAAATGTTACTTTGAGCTCAGTCTGTCTTTTTCCAGGAAAACTCAATCTTGGACCTTGCTAGTAGAGTCTGTTTGATATTTCTCTAACACTTGTTAATTTTTCTGCATACAACCCTAACCTTGAGATCTTGGATAGTATCACTAATGCCAGACAAGCTTAAAGGGAAATAGCATTTTTTTGGGGTCACAGTAACCCACCCAAAGAGAGAAAGGGGGGAAACTCTGAGATCTCTTGAAGTGATGTGCTCACATTTCTGCCTAGATCGAGTCCTGCAGTTGTCAGCCATGTGGTGATGATATTCAGATTGAATATCTGACAGATATTCAGATTGCCATTTAAGAAAATACATCGTCACAGTCTGCTGCTGTTCTGCAGTTACTACTTGTTATGAATTTTCTTACACAATAGTAAATGCAAAGCATCAGACTCCATGTTCTGTTTTGATGAAAGACAATTTTTGACATTCCTACCCTCAGTACAGTAAAATGCAGCTTTCCAGAAACAGAATAGTTTTGCTATTTATCATGTATGGTGAAAGGGAAGAAAACGCCACTTGGGTAGACTGTATATTCTTGTAGACATATTCTTGTAGACAAGAATATAGCTACAAAGAAATGGTTGACATGAAAGACACCTACACATCTCTGAATCTGTCATGTTAAAATACAGTTCTGGGTCTAGGCATTCAAAACGTGGTCAGGTGAACAAACTGGCAATGTATGTTTATACTTTAAATTAATGAGGACAATTTGAATGTTTGTTTATAGGTGATGTGACAACTTATCCATAGCATATTAGCTTTTCATACTTGGACCGTGATGTTTTCCTTTCAATCATTAATAATTTGGAGATTTTCTCTTCAGTGTTAGTCTCAAAGTGCTTCTCTTTCCGCAGAGGGAAATGCGTGGAAGTATTACCTTCAAGATTGTGCCAAGTTATCGCACACAGTCTTCATCCTGTGAGGTAATGACTTTAATGACCCATCCCATTCCTTCCTCAGTCCTGTAACTAACTGCCTGCTGATGGCTGAATGTTACTGCTTTCTGGGAAATTGTTTCTGCCTGTCCTGTTAGATCACGCACACCAATTTTACAACAAAGATAACGGAACACGAGTAGGTCCCACCTACCTACTCAGCCCTGCCTTCATATTCATCTCATCAGCACCCTAACTAACTCTTTACAGCCTGTTAAAGAAAACAAAATAGGAAAGGGGATCCTAGACTTATGCTTTTAGGAAGCCCATTTAAAATATGACCATTTAAACTCATTCTTCAGGAAGTCTGTTATAAAAGTTCCTAAGCTGAGGAACGATCCTCCTGTTTTTTAGGCTTTAAGCATTATCTTGCTGCTTTGGGCTGTTAAGGGTTAATTGAAGAACCTGTTTCTGTATAACCCTGTTGAGGTAAATTTGTGATGGTCGTGTGTAACAGTTACATGTGGCTTAATATTATGTTTCTATGAAAAAAAATGGTCTTTGTCACTACAGAAGAAAAACAGATTTGGAGTTGTTGCTGAATTAGAAACTTGGTATTACGGCTTTTGCACAACAACGTTTAATTCCCTTCTGCTCACCAAGTTATGTTCCAGATTGCAACTGAAGGGAATTAAATTGTAGAAAATGGCTACTTGAGAGGCAGTGTTCCAATGTGAGCATGCAGATGGCATATGCAGGGTGTAGATGATGCCAGTCTCTCCGTGCCACATGCTTAACTGCGCAAACAGCTCCCAAATTAGAATTCCCAGAGTGAAATCACAACCCCCACTGAAGTCAAGCACCTTATCTTAATTAGAGCTGTGATTTCACCCTAATTGTTCTTGTGTCTCAGCAGATGCTAGAATACACAGAAAATGCTATTGTGGTTGTCAGGACAATCTGTTTGCAAGGAAAAATATTCCTGCTTTTTGTTGCCTTCTGTACTTGTAGTAGAATTCAACAAAAACTGAAAGGTTTTAGGGTTAGAAGGTTTGACAGATTTTCACCTGTGAGGCCAATTTTCTTAGAATAAATATGAAACCAAAAGTTTTTCATGAAATGCAAAGGCTTTTAAAAAAATAACAGCATGCTGACAAAGCCATGTATTGACTTCTGCTCATCAAAGAGGAGTAATAATAAAAGATACCTCACTTCCCAGTATAGAAATACAGAAACTGGTGAAACTGCAGACTTGCTGGGAAGATGAGTATTTGGAAAAACTCAGCATACAGCTTTAAATTAATACTGTTAGGTGTCATTTCAGTAATAGCAAATAATCTCTTTTCTTTAGCTTTGTGTCCTTAGGCTTTTCATGACTATTTATTTCCCAAAAAAGTGGAAAATAGACTCTTATTACCTTTCTTTGGAAAAAATGGATAAACTAGAAATGTATGATCCAAGACAGAGAAAAAGAAATCATGTCTAATTATCACACTTTGTAGCATTTAGCATTCATTTAGTCAGAGATGGATGAGTCTTTTCCACCTGTTCAGCCACACGAAGACTTTGGCTTGATTTTCATCAGTTTCAAGTGTACACAAAAACCCATGTTTTTAAATCATCCTGTTAAAGCATCACTAGTCCTCTGGTACACAGAGAATATTTGTCACTGAATTTTTCAGGAAAGTGATTCAGATGATGAATCGAATTCTTAAGCATTGATTAAGGCTAAAAATCAGTGTTGACTCGTATTACTAAGACACAGAAATCTTGCTTCTCATGCCCTCCAGCAGGATAAACAGAGAGATATTTGGTCATCACTAGTATAATCTTCCTAGTTAAGGTTTTTTTTTGTCAACACTTCAGTATATATTTGTGTTTGGTTCCCCTCCTCCTTCAGTCATGAACTGGTGCTCATGTAGCATAGTTTTCTCAGAAGTTGAATATAAAAGAGAATCAAGGACTGGAGGGCTTTGAGGCTTCTACCAGAATCACACCATTGCATTGCAAAACATCTTCTTAATGTTGAATAAGAAACAACTAAATATTAGTAGAATCAGAGGTCATGTGCCTTTTTTTTACAATCTTGGGCCTTCACAAATGTGAGGGGGGCATGGAATGGGATTTTTTTAATAACTGGGATTTGAATTTCACTTGCCATATTTGTCTTCTTTTGTAGTCATTTAAAATAAGTGTTACTTTCTAAATATTGAGCCATTTCTGCATATTTAGGGAAGTCTTTTTCCTATGCTATGTAATTCAGGGTCACTAGGCAGTTCAAAATCTCTACTGAATTATTCCAAGTTTCTATGGCTTTTTCTGCCCCCATGCCTTCCCTTCAGTTACCAGGCCTTCTATTTCATGGAGCAGACCTTGCTTGAAGACACAATACTTTCAAATTCCCTTGTGTAAGAACTGGATCAGCTGATCTGGTGTGAGGTGACCTTTTTAGTCACTGCTGTGGCAAATGACCTGAGTTAACACAGATATTTAGATAACAAGGGGCCAGGGTGTTCCTTTCTTCATCAGATAC
>VZTN01033145.1:43900-57757 GCA_013400515.1 Erpornis zantholeuca | reverse complement strand
TTGCTACTATATTCTGTATATATTAGCTTTCTTCTTGTCTTGCATTTGGGTTTTCAGGTCTTAACTTGCATAGACTGGAAGTCTAGCTTGTAGAGATATGCGTGTACAGAAATATCCATTTTGTTTAACAGAAAAATATACCATTTAAGCAGACAGAGTAAACTGATTAGGTTTTGCCAGTGAATACATTTAGCTCTCTGAGTAATTGAAGAAATTATAATTGGTTGTCTTCTGTTTTAATCTCCTCCTGCTCAGTAGGTGAAACACTTAAATTTTCACATATTTAGTTAATTGCTCATTTCTCGCACTGGCTCTCAACATTAGCTACACTTTGACTCTGTAGGCTTCATTGGTTGTGCTAAACCACACTCACAGGAGTGGTGTAAGGACGTGTCATTTGTACCTTAATATTCTAAGGCTTCAAAAAAAGAAAAAATAATCCTCTCAAGGACGGGATGTATGCATATGATGGAGAAGTAGAGTGAGAAAAAGGATTTTTTTTTCCTTTTAGAGCCTCTTGGAATAATGGCTGAGTCCCAGGTTACAATGATGTCAGCATGAACTTAAGTAAAAACTGCTCAGATGTATTTGATTGCCAGATTTTACTTTTCGAGCTAATAGTATGTTCAGAATCCTGTTCTTTCTCATGAATTTACTTCCTTCACTGCCCACAAAATCTGACTTGTGGGAGCCACCTCTCTGAACTCCTGGAGAGAGGCAGCACTTCCTTGTGCATTGTTGTCTGGTAACAACGTGTAGCAATGCCTTCCTCAGCAGGTTTGGTGGTCTAAGGACAAGCACATGTCCCCAAACGGCCATTTTAGGAAAAGGTCACCAGCCCTAATTTTTGGCTTGTGTTATCACAGAAGAAATCATAAGGGGACATTGACATCCTCAATCCCTTTGTGACTTTCCATGCACTATATATTGGATGTAACAATAATGGGAATATTTTTTTTTTTTTTCTGTAGGCATATGTCCGTTTTGCAGAAACAGATCAGAAAGTTAGTGTGTTACAGTATGTGGGTCACATCAGTGCAGGGAAAAAAATGGTTATACTAACTCATCCTCACATAGTGTGGATGTGTCAGGTATTACAGTCATTTCAGCCAAAAGCATTTCCAGGTGTTGCCAAGGTAAATATCATAGCATCATAGTCTGTTTAGGGATTGCTGATAAGCATGTCTGGAAATAGTCACTTTCCAGAAGTCTTCCCTCCTTACACAAGCTAAAGAAAAGAAAACAGTTCTATTATAAATGATTAAAATCCTAAAAGCCTCAAATGAATGCCTAATACAGGCTCAAAATCAGCTATGCTGATTTGTAATAACACAGAATAACACAGAATATCCAATGCCAGAGAATCCTCTGAAGAACCCTTACCTTGGGTTTTCTAAGTGTTTCTAGTGTTATTTATAAATAATTCTTCTACCTACGTTTTCCTTTTACTGCTTACTTCTCTTCCAGGTAATGTTAGACTGCTTCTCTGAACTTGGGCCACCTCAAACCATGGGGTGGATTGATTTCCAGTACATTAACTGATTCTTATTTTGTGTTATGAAAGGGTTCCTTTCTCATGGCATGCCATTCTTTTCTGTTAGAATCCCAGTGAAGCAAGATTTCTCTGTCCACCAAATGTCTTCTGAATAGGACTAATCCAATGCTTAGAAATTGAATGACTTTCAAAGGTTTGCCCTGCAGTGATTTATTTGCTTAGCTTGTTTAAAAAGGCTGCTGAGAAAAAGCTTCAATATATGACACGATGCATGACAATATGGAAAATATCTAAAATAATTGAATAATATTAGCAAGTTTAACTGAAAACTTTTACATGCCTTGATAGCCTTTAATATTTTGGTCAGTACTCTGTATGGAAGAAATTACATTAAAAAGCAAGTTCCCTTCACCTTCCCCAATGTATGTGTTACATATGTGCTGTCAACGTCTCTTGTCAGGGATTACTTATTATCATATTAGGAATATTTCTTGGTATGCAGTAAAACAAATACAAATCCAGGAGCCCTAGTAATCATTGCAGCATAAAAGTGTGTTATGTCAGGCCAAGGTCCGTGCACTGAGAGCATAGTAAATTTTTGTTTGTATCTTAGAAATGTAGCTGTAGTTCCTGCAGTTCTGGTCCTGCTCTCCCTTTCTCCACTGTTTCATTTTGTCAGTATGCTGGCAAGCTCTTTGGGGTTTCAGCTGGAGCCTTGCCAAGTAAGTTGAAAAGAATTCCATTTATTGTTTTTACTGGATACCTTCCTTAAATGTAATAGATGCCTGAAGCTATTCATTTCACTTCAGTGTAGCTGGCTTTTATATTCTATTACCACAATTATGTTGCACACTGATTCTAAGCCATTTATTCTTTGTTTTCTTCCAGGCAGAAGAAAAGGCACATTCAGAGGTAAGAACTTTATTTCATTTTTATACTTTTATACTGTGTTTTTGCATTACCTTTTAAGAAATATTGGTGAGAACCTGGTGCAGCTATTAGAGTACTAGAAGATGTTTTCTTGGCATTGTGCTGAAGAAAGCCTCCTGGCTGCCATTCTGAAAAGATGAAAAGAATCAGTGAGAGCTAGGCATTGAGTGGAGGAGTTGTGATAGGTCTGATTTCAGACTTAATACCACTCTGTGCAGGATCTAAGGGATCGTGCAATTCAAGGTAAGGTGCTGCCTTTCAGGAGGAAAAATACTTCAAATGATTGCTTTGAACTTCTCTCCCTCACATTTTGCATTATATTAAATTTCTGAAACTGACCACTTTGATGGATCTCAGAGCCATGCAGATTGATTTCAGATAAAAATCAAATTTGACATGGAAAATAGCTTCTTTCTCCTCCCAGTGTACAAGCCTGGGTCAGCAGCTGGATACAATTACAGACTTTCTCAAAATGAAGTCCTGGGTGTATTAGAAGGGCACCAAAGAATAGCAGCAATAAAATACAGCACAAAGGGGTGCATTTCCATTTCACAGAGCTACATGCCTTCCAAGTCCTGCATTTATGTTCCTCCTATTTTTACTATTCTAAACAAAGAAAAAGTCAACATAAAGATATTTTGAGGAAACTGAGCAAATAAACATATCCTTCCATCCTTGCTGCAGTATATAATTTCATCTAGGATCACATCTCTTAAAGGAAAGGTACTAAAGAGGCATGCCATAACTCCGTAGTGTAAATTACAATTCCTCGCTTTATTGCCTTTTATATAGGGCTGTATATAGAGGTGAAACAATGTTTCTTTCCTGTGTGCTTCTACATGATGTTTTCTCAGTATCTGGGTCTGCTTGTGATGCTCTTACAGAAGATGTTGAACAGCACTTCATGAGACCTACCTTGTGTAGTCACAAGAACACAATGAAAGTGCAGCTTAAGTTGGAATGTCAAATAATTGTGTTTGAAAATGAAAGAGAAAACTTGGAAAAATACAAGGGTTGGTCCAGGAGAACAGCTCCATAATCTGCCCCTGTTGCTCTGAGCTAGTGTAAAGGACTGAGCTATTTTTGTGTTGTAGAAGTAGAGGAACTTGTTCATTCTTAAAGCTTGTGAAGTATTCCTTGTTGGTTTTTGTGGAAGTCATAAAACTAAAGTACTGAAATAGTCTTTACTGGTGACTGGTGCATGCTCCCTTTCCTAGGCTGCTTTTACCCATTTTACTTTTCTAGTCTGGAATAATTTATTTTATGTCTGAATATGAAAGACTCTTCAAAGTGAAACTCCATGCTGTGCTTGATTTCAGTACAATGCCAGAAGTCCCTGCAAGACCTCAAATAGGGTTAAATGAGCTTAAAATGATGTGCAAGCTTCATGTTAATGGAAACAGATATTTTTCTTAAGGATTCTGTTGTTCATTAAAGGATAAAGGAATCTTGAGTTAAGTTTATTTTCATGTCAACAAGCACATTTAAAGCTACATGTATTTTTTTTTCAGTTGGCAAGCAAGTTTTTGAATACTATATAAAGTTTAAAGAGGTTGCATATTTGAATTTCAAGGACTGTAGGGAGCACATGTTAGAGAAAAAAAAATACTACTTTACCTCACCTCACCTAACTTTAGACATCCATTAAAAAAAAAAAATCTGTGTCTGAGGTAGCCATCAAAGCCTTCTTCATGCCAGGCAGTGTGGGAGTACATATTTCATGTTATCTTAGTCTGACGCAGACATCCAACATGTGTTGGTTGCATCATGTCTGCAGTCAGGCAGAGTGAGCCTCACCCAAGTGCACTCAAGTTTCAAAGCCTCAGGCCACATCCAGGGCAATCTCCTTGATTGCACTGAGCGTGTGTTTGGAACTTACAGGATTTGGTAAAAACCCATGACATTTCCCTTGCAAACAGAGGGTAGTACATACAAAGTAATTAAGCATTTGCCCACATGTGCTCCCTTAACTGGGATCCTGGCTCATATACCAGTTAAGTGCTAGAAAATAGTTGGAGCAACACTAATAGACAACTTGTAATAATTTGTGTTTCTGGATCTGAAATCAAAATGCGAAGCTAAGACATTGTAAACCTATTGCTGATCTTTTAAGAAAACACAAAAATAACCACAACAAAAGAAAATTGCTGAAATACTGACAGCAGTCTGTTGTTGTTTCTCTAGCAAATTCAGAAACTACGGAGAGAATTGGTTGCATCACAAGAGAAAGTTGCTACCCTTACTTCTCAACTTTCAGCAAATGTAAGTATTTTTGCTTGTGATGATAAATAGTATCAATGAATATATTTTTCAAAATATCTAGTCTGGGAGACTTTTACTATTTATTTATTTTGGGGTTTTTTACAAGTTAATTACTTCATAAAATGCCTATATTGCCCCAGCTTCAAGTAAAAGAAACTTGTGGATATGGAAATGGAAAGTGGAGAGTGGAAATGGAGAGTTTCCACACTTTGGAGGTTACAGTCCTATCCCCTTCAGTTTCCATCTTTTCTCAGAATCAATTATTAAAAAAAGCCAGACATAAGGAGACACAACCAAAGAAAGGCACGATTTGCATATTCTGATAGAATTCATTAGACTTTCATTTCACAAAGACAAACTCTGCAAAATGTAGTCAGGTGTGAAGGGAAGCACAGTGTACAAATGTATATATCGAATTTATAAGCTACAACAACATTGCTGACCTATAACAAATGAAAACTGGGCTATTTCACAGAGAGCTTCCTGGTATTCCTTCTAATTGACAAACGTTGGTAATACCAGTTAGGAAACATGTAACCTGAAAATAATGCCAGATCCAGAATGCAAGCTACAATCCTGTCTGCTTGCTGTGGTTTCAGGTGAAGTTACTGGATAGTTACTGAATAGTCTGTAGTATTGTGATTTTTAAATGCAATTCAGAATATAATCATGGTTACTGCTGTGAAGGAAATTTGAGACACAGTTTCAAGAATGTATTATCTTGCGGCTCAAGAAAGCAGTTTCCTGAAGTCTTGGGTAACCCATGGATTGCCTTTCTTTGAAGTGTAGGTGTCCTGAGTATTTAGATTTATAAATACTGCTGTAGTTTTAAAGAAGTTATTTCATGTTTTGAGAAAATAATCTTTAGCCTCTGTGAAAGCTTCTTATTCTCTTAGGACTCCTACACATGAAAATGTGAAGAGCTATGCTTGGCACTTTCGACTCTGTTCAGATGGCTGCAGAGCACCTTTGGGTATTTGTATGACTCTAGCAGTGTAGGTTGCCAGACACTTCTGAGTACTGAAGTGAATGAACAAGTGATTCAGATGATGTGGGACATCACCCTTTCTAAATTCAAACTCTAGGTTCTGAGTTGGGTTATTTATTTGAGAATGCATAGCTAGAATAGCCAGCATATCTATACTGGTTATGGGATTCCTTCACTCACGTATTTTAGACACTGATCTTCATCTTCAACAGCTTGGGCAGTTCTGCACTCACCTGTTCTGAGAGCAACAAACTAAAACCCACAGGTCAGAAGAGCTAAGTCTCCATCATTTTCTATCAACCCAGAAATGGCTGTAGTCTATAGCACAGCAACAAGTGCAGTAAGTTGTGGATGTCAGAGTATTCTCTGCAGCTGACAGAATGAAGCCATTGTTTTGTTTCTTTGGAGAAATTGTGTCCAATCTCTCCTCAGTCTTATTTAGACATCTTTCACTATGCCTCTGGACAATATGTCCTTCTCTGAAGTAAACCCCACACAGGCTGGTTTCTAATGACATTACTTATTCCAGGCAAATTTTCAAAGCCAGCTCCAAGTTACAATCAGATTTGATCCATAATTCAAAGAAACCAAGGCAAATTAAAAAGGAGTATTTTGGCTTGGTTTTCACTCAAACTAAATCAGCTGCATGGGTAAGAAATAAATTTGGCTTGATCTGTATAAATCAGATTGGATTGTTGGGAATCTGTTCCTATATACTGCCTTTGGGCTTCTGAACACCTAGCAAGAATGTTTTTTTACTGATCTAACTGTAAGGGCAACATTTTCAATAGGATAGTTAAAAATATATGCATATACATCTGGTTTTGCCTGTCCAGAAGTGTACCACATTTGGTTAATTTAATCATGTTCTTTGGACTGTTATACACCTTCTAATCCATCTCCACAGAGACATTCTTTAAAACTCTAAAACTATAAGCAACCCTAAGGCTGATCCGTTTAGCACATGCATTTTTTAAATGGTACAAGAGAAATCTTTCCTCTTGCCAAATGCCCAACATGTAGAAATTCCTTCAAGATTAAATTTTTGATGAGCATGAAACTTAGAGGCTTCAAAATCTCCAGGCATGAACAAAATTATGTTCACAATGAATACCATCTTAAAAGACAGGTAGATATTACTGGATACTGGGAGTGAATATTTTTGGCAGGGTGTTCTCATGAGATACATACTTTGCAAAACCAAAAAATTGAAAAGTAAACTTGGTCCTGAGTTCATTCTCTGCTATTTCTGGTACAGAAATTGTAAAGCGTTGAACCAATACTTCTACATAAATCCAAACAATCAAAAGAGACTGCTTAAAAGTTTTAGCACTACTTCTGTCAGTCCTTCAAGAGCTTTATGTAAAGAAATTCTATGAAGTATCTCTTAAACATCAGAAATAAAATCCAGCTTGAAAGCAGAGAGTATATTCAACTATTTAATTGTGATAGAGCCACTGAAATTTAGTCTGCTTACAGAATTTATATTTAAATGCCTGTTTTTAAGTACTTTTCATAAAAATTCTGAGAGTTATTAACAAACAATTTATTTAACCTGGCAAACTTTTGGAAAACCTAGATGGGCTTCCAAACTTCATGAACTTGTACTGCCTTAGCAGTGCTTTCCTTGCATGTATTCATTTATCATTTATATTCTAAGAGACATATTTCTCTTATAGTCTAAGAGACATATTTCGCCAGTCACCACCTTTTAAAGAAGAAATCATCCTAATCAGAAAATCTAGAATTTATCCTCAGAGAAGAAATCAAATCTCTACATCGAAAATACTACTGTGACCCTCATTTTGAGTCACGTTTGCTCATCAGTAAGGCTAAAACTTGAACAAACTTTAAGTTTAATGCAGAAAAGTTTGATCACAGCCTGTCTTCTCTGTAGATATATACATCTCTGGCAGACAGAAAGCTGTATGGTCAGAGTATCTTTGTGGTGCCTTTGCTAACCACAATCTTTGCTTTTGCATGAGATAAATGCATTCATCTTAGCATTAGTCCTAAGCTTGTCATAATTTCCATACCTTCACTGTCTGAAAACAGACAGCACTTTTTACCTTGCTGTGGTCTGAGAAGGAAACTGTCAGTAGCCATAAATCTTGTTCCCTCATAGTTAATCTCAGTGTGAATTTGTTGTTAGTGATGCCTTAAAGTGGCTACCTAAAAACAGAGACCAGACGGGAACAAAGGAATAAAGGTGGTATTTATTATTTATTTGAAAGGCCTTCAGGTGCACACTTCGGGGTCCAGAGGTTCTGCCTCAGTGGATGTCAGAATGGGTGCCCCTGGTCACGAGTGCTTCACGCTTTTATAACAATATCAATTCACCAACCAGAATCCAGCAAATGATGTGACTCCCCCCAAGCCTGCCCCCCTCTTCCCAAGATGATGGTTTACAGTTCTTGTTTCAGGATGTCCTTGGAGGGCAAGTTAGAGGTTTTGTTATGTCTATCTTCACACAGAGAACAGCACAAGAAAACAGCATCATAGCACCTAGCAAGCTACAGTTACACTAGCAGCATAGAATCTGAAAAATGTAAAAGTTAAAACCTAAGGCATCATTAGCATTTCCCTTTGTAGAACTGAGCAAAAGTATTGTACATGAGTGAATAAAGAGCATCTTATTCATCTAATTTCAACACTGTTTGAGCCTTTCTTTGCTTCTCCACAGAAGAGTGTTGGTGACATTAGTACATAAGTCATTAAAAGACTGGCAGGTTGAAATTTGACCTATTCAATCAAGCCTTTGCTTGATACATTATTTTATACCAAAATCTCTCAACAGGAAGTTACAGCATTTCTCAGATATTCTTGAAAAGTCTGCTAAAAATTTTCTCGTTTGGTTTCATTTACTATTTGGGTTTTGTTGGCTGGATTCAAGCACTGTACTTGATTTCAGCAGTTTATTTCATTTGATTAACCCCAAACTGCCAAAGTGTTTTGCCTGCATATGATTAAATTCAAGCAGGGTCCAGCTGTCCTTTGGATGTTTAATTTACAGATTTTCCCTGAGATTCTTGCTTCACCCCTGGCATGTGTCTCAGTGTGGCTGAAGGGAAAATCTCAATACTAATTCAGAAAGAGCCTGTTTTCAGTGCAGAAAATGTCCAAACAACAGACTCCCTACATGACTGACAAGGGCTCAAATTCCAGTGAGCAGCCTGACCCAGCCTGTTCAGAGGGACTTTGATCAGTGCTTTGTACTACATAAAGCTGAAGGGTGCATGCTTGCAAGCTGTAGTAAGCCCAGGATGCCAGTAGAAAGCGGAGGGGGTGTGCTGGCCAAGGCTCTTGTTTGGCCAGCTCTGAACCACTATCCCACAGCCAAGCGTCAGGATGCTAGCAGGCAGCGAGCGGGAAAGGTCACCAGATGCACAGTCACTGCCTGCAATCAGCCTGATCCCTTCTGGCCTTTCACACCTCCCTTCAGTCAGCCGTGTCAGGTGGGAGGAACCTTATTTATTTACCTTTTTTTATAAACCTGAACACCACAGGCCAAATCCTGAAGTGTGTTAGGTGTTTCATATGTGAATGTCGTGCTCAGGATAGGCTGTAAACCTGAGGTTTTTGGGGTTTGCCTTGCTGGGATAGTTTACTAAGAAGGAAATGTTTAAAAACAAATCTGTCCTCTTAGTGCAGAAGTCATTCCCTAAGCATCCATCTCTTAGACTATTTCCAATAGGTATTTTGCATGTTAATAGAAGTCAAAATTAATTCATACCTGAAGGATAGCTACAGATTAAGAGCTGTACATCTATGTATCTAGTATGTTTGCCATGTTAATGGTGGATATTTTTTGCTGTAGGCATACTTCAAGTAATGCCCTCTTACTTGACTCTAATTCCAGGAAGTCTGTTTCCGAGTACAAATACTGCATTCGATTGTGAAGACGTTTTTTTAGTTTAGAATAAGCATTATACAAAGCACAGGCAATATTCAAGCTACTCTTCAAAGTATTGCAATGATGTGTGCATGCCATGAATAAAACTACTGAATCTAACGTGGAGATTTCTAAGGAGTGAGACACTGGCTGTAACTTAAAAACTAAAAAAATCCTAAATATTTGTACAAGAATGAAAGAATGGAAACGTTTAGATAAATTAAATAATCCTCATAAATTGACAGATTTTTAAGTGTAAAAGTTTCTAATTAGAATTTTTGATTTCTGATGAACATTATTAAAGACAGATACTTCTTTCTCTTTGCTTTAATTGTTTTATGAATTATTTTACATTTAACTCTTTAAATGAAAACTCTGATCTCAAATGGGAGTATATATATATATATATATATATGCTTTATGTATACTTCAACACCCATATAAATATACTGAAAAATTAGCCTTTTTCAAATTTTCTTGTTTTGTTTTATAGTATTTCTTTAGGGAAAATTGGCTTAAGTTTTCAACAAGTAGGAGGTCCCTAGACAGCTGAATAAATGAATATTAGCTACCATGGAGAAAAGCAGAACAATTTATTACTCAGAATGTAAAATTAATACTTCAGTAGAAGAGTGTTGTGTTGTAATAAGCATTTAAAGTAATGAACAATGAAATTAAAGGGTTTTTTTCCTTGAATAGTTTTTGGTCAATGGGATTTGAATTACATTTCTTTATTATTAGCAAATCAAGACCTGATAGTCTTTATCCAAAATGAGTTAGGAGAAATGCATCATCTTGATCCAATACCATTTATGATGCAAAAGGTTTATTATAATATTCCAAGAGGGAAATGTGCTCTGTCATGGGCTAAATTTTAGTAAGAATCATTGTGACATGGCTGTCTTTCACTAAAGGATGTCAGAAAACAGCAGTTTCAGTGATCTTTGATGAAATTTTTAATGGTGCTTTTCAGTACTTAATTTTTCCTGTAAGTTCTTTGTGGTTTACTCATGTACAATATAGGATGAAGTCGTAGTTATGGAATAGGAAAATACTTTGTGCAAGTGTGCATAGTTTGGTACCAAAATACTGTGGTTATTACAGTCTAGTTGCTAGAAAAGGACAAAAGCAATGCAAAAGCAAAGCAATAATTAAACAAATTATTCCTCTTTCAAGCCCTCGGTTCCCACTGAAATTCTCGGAGTAAAGCAGAACCACAGGCCATCAGCCAAGCCATAGATTATTTTTGTGAGGCAGGGAAGTGTGAGCTCTGTTAGTTTCCTGTTAAACAGAAGTAATGAAGAGACATTTGGGCAAAATTCTGTAGCAGTGCATCTACTTCGTCTCTGATTGTGTTCTGGGTCTGTGGTCATCGTCTTTGGAAATAATGCGCCATGGATTAGTCTGGATATTGTTGACTAATAATAATTGTAGGTAATTATTAAAGTGAAAAGTAAGTTCAAAAAACAGTTAGTTTTAGTTTATCAGAGGAATAGAGTAGTAAAAACAACCAAAGGCTGTAGTATTGATTGACACGCTTCCAGGTTCATTTTATTTAAGATTATAACTTCAAGTATGTAGCCTAAATTATAAATGTTAAAATAGGAATATATATAATTACTAATTAATTTTTAAGAAATTGCATATATATCTAGTTAATTTTTATCAGGAGTTAGTCCTTGTGGTATGTGTCCTTTACCAAAAGAGTTATCCCTAAGATATCCCTGCAGATGCAGAAAGCAGGTCGATTGACCACTATAACCATAAGTAATGAAGTATATCTAAGTATACTAATAATATAGTCTAGAAGGAGCAAACTTTTAGTAAGTTTAATAAGAATAATATTAGGGGCTTTCAAGATACCTAAATATTTATAGCTATCCAAAATTATTTACAAAACACAAAAGCCAGTCATCAGTATAACAGCTCTGAAACGGAGGTGCAGAAGTAGCACACTATTATATATATAATAACCTTCTTCTATTTGAGAGCTAATATACAGAGCAAAGTGGAAAGAAGCTCTTTTCCCTCTCCTAAAATGCAGAACAAAATGTTTTTTGGACCATGTCTTTTCTTGATTATACCTCAGATTCAGTACAGCCACATAACATTCAAACAATTTCAACTATGCTTGTAAAAGCATGCAAATCTGCAGCTGAAAAATTTGCCAGGCACTGTGTGTGCCTGCATTGCTATAATAAAAAATAAATTTCCTCAGTGAAATCCTTTTGTGCATATAAATATGGTGGGTTTGAGCTATATTTCTAAGTGCCAATATTTGAAAACTTTGCCTATCACCACATTTGAGATGGTAACAAGAAAAGAAGCATTTCCTTATGCTTTTACTATTTGATGTTTTGAGAGAAATGGATGAAATTTTATGGACTTTCATAAAAGTTAAATTATCACTTTCCCTTGGCTGTGCAAGTTGGCTTAGCATATTGAGGGTTTTATGACCATTTCCTCTTCTTTGCCTGCAAACCTCAATGCCAGTTAGATCTGATGAAGTATCTTTTGTATAAATTTAGCTTGCATATAGTGCAGGATGCTGGTTGTTCAAAAGAAAAAAGAAAAGGATTTATTCTTTTTAATTTTTTTTAATCTGTTTCAACTTTATTGCTTTTCATACTGAGAAGACTTCCAGTTTTAAAAGTTGTCTTATATATATATATTTATTTGCACACATTATACATGTTACATTTATATTTTACAAAATTTTTTCATTACTTTTATCCACACACAACATCTATGATCAATATAATATATATAGACTAAGCAATGACCTTTTATAAGACTGTGACATTTTTTCTTTGAGGCTCAGGATTTTTCTGAAGTGTTTTATTTATGAAGTTAAAATTTGCTTTTCAAGATAAAGTACTTGAATTCCTGTTTTGAAGTGTCCAGTAATTGAAAATAATTGCTTCTGGACTTCTCTTTGGGAGCAGACTACTTTTGGCCAATATATCAGTAAACTTAAATCCATAATTCATTTCCAGGCAGACATACCTGAGTTAATCTCATTGGGGGCTAAAGAAGCCTGAGGAACAGTGGGTTCATTTGGCTGACTCATCTCTCCAACTTAGCTCATTCTGAGTTTAAACTAATATTAAAGAACTGGAGAAAACGTGTTTGCAGGAAAAACATACTTTTAAAAATCAATTAGATCTGGGAAAATTGTCCTATTGTAATGACAAATGTTGTCTTTCTTTCACAGGCTCATCTAGTAGCAGCTTTTGAAAAAAGCTTGGGAAATATGACAGGCCGATTGCAAAGTCTAACAATGACAGCTGAACAAAAGGTAGGTTCACAAAAGTGGATGCTTTAATGTAGAAACCAGTCAGCAAATTACATTAGAGTTTTGTTTAAAAAACACTGAAAGAAAATGGGAACATCTGTTATTGTAAGACATATTTTTCTGTAATGATTGCTGCAATCAAATCTACATGAATGTCCAGCAGCATTGGGAAAAAACTATGCAGCATCAGGCTTACACAGACAGGGTCATAAAATAGTTTGAAGATAAAATCTTCTGTTTCCAGAATTGAATTAAAACATGTGCCACTATAGGTTTGCTCCATACTGAGAGATCCTGTAACAAAAACTTAGCATAAGATGCTGGAGTGCTTCATTACAGCCTCCCAGTGCCACCAGGATAATAGAATTACTGGGAGCAAAGAAGTTTAAGTAGAGAAAAATAGCTCCATTGAGAGAGTTAACAAAGGTTAGGCATCCTATCCATAAGTAAACAGTTTGGGTTTTCATTGTGCTGTTTCGTCTAATGGGGGAAAAAACTCCAAACCTAGTAGGAAGTAAATTTAATGTGAGCCCTTGTACCAAGCTCAGAATTAAGAGGCTGCTTAGCACCTTAAAGGATCGAACTTCTGCAACTTTCTACCGTTATGCATTTTGAACAATATCCTATTAAGAGAAAGGTCCCCTTGGGCCAAACTGTGAAATAAACTGTTTATCTGTGAGCTGCTATTCAACGCTGGAGGCTGTAACTGCCTACAAAAATAACATTTCAGAGTCTGGTTAAGTACCAACAGATGAAATGGGGTGAGACTCATTGTGAACTGGATAGAAAATAATTGTATTGCTTGCTTTTGTTTCATCTTGGGGGGGGAGGGGGAAGGGGAGAGGAAAAAACACAATAGCAATGAAATTTTCTTAAAAACAAAACTTTAAACTATTTTAAAAAGTGTCATTCCATCAGAAGGTTTTCTTTCCAGAAGAGGTCAAGCAGTGACATTGAAACATATCATATTCAAGATTCTTTCCCAAAAGAACTTA
>VZTN01033145.1:24058-43873 GCA_013400515.1 Erpornis zantholeuca | reverse complement strand
GAACTTACTCTTTGCCTTCCCTTCTTTTCTCTATTGCTGAGGTTAAATTCCTCTAACCCTCATTAAATAAGTACAGACTGGACAGACAGGGAAGTACTAAATAAAATATTGCTTATAAAAGCAATCATAAAAGATATTTTTTAATAAAAATCAGCCATGCATTCTAATATAGAACTTCCTGCAGTCAAGTGGAGTCATTTTACTTCAACTTGCAGGACAATTTCTATTAAACAGGGGGGTTTAATTAAATTAGTATTTAACAAATTAAATCTTTTTAATTCATCCATTAAACAGTAGC
Source organism: Erpornis zantholeuca (assembly GCA_013400515.1). Taxonomy (NCBI): domain Eukaryota; kingdom Metazoa; phylum Chordata; class Aves; order Passeriformes; family Timaliidae; genus Erpornis; species Erpornis zantholeuca. The sequence continues at coordinate 43,575 of VZTN01033145.1, read as the reverse complement.
CTCATATTACATATTAATGGTAATGGTTTCATTGTCTTTTGCAATACTCTCATTGAACTTTGCTTAATTTTATATTGAATAGTTGATTGAAACCCTTTTTAGAATACTTATTAAAATGTTTTCTTCTTAAAAATAGCATGCTTACTTTATATAGAATAAATGAAAAAGAATATGTTAATGACTTTAATATCTTTGGAGAGAAAGTGTGCATTCTTTTTATTGTTGCCATTATGTTCACCCAATCAGCCCCATGATCTTTAATTTGAACACTTCTATCTTGTAATTTTTTCTTCTAGCTTAGACAAACATTATTCTTTTGCCATAATTCTGATCTCTCTTTGCTCTTCCCACAGGAATCTGAGCTTATAGAGCTAAGGGAAACCATTGAAATGCTAAAAGCCCAGAATTCTGCTGCACAAGCTGCTATTCAAGGAGCCTTGAATGGCCCTGATCATACCCACAAAGGTATGGGTTTGTCATTANGACTCCAGTGAAGTCTTATGGTATAACATGGTTATAGTTTGGGAATCCCATCAAAGTTGCAGCTTTGTAAATTGGTGTTCTCATTGATAAGAGATGGGCTGTCAACAGCTCAGCTCCTCCATGAAGTGCTAAATCAGTGCAGGAAAGCAGGCTTTGAATTTCAGATCTCAAATTAACTTGTCCTTACACTTAGGCTGATATGGCATGATAAATATATACTTCAAAAGCACCTGTTAATAAACAACAGCAAAGGAATAACTTGAAAAAAATAATCACGGTGCTCATTTTTGAGAGTCTTATTGATCTCCCATTAGAGAGGTCATTATTTAGGTGTTTGCCTTAAGGTCATTTCACTGCGTGACTTGAGTGTAGCAAAGCTAATTTCTAGGAAGTAGAAAATAATCTGAAAAATAATTTCCCTTGGTGTTAGTGGGCATGTTCTGCAAGAATAATTTCCAGTGATTAAGATACAGTTACCAGAGACTTTTAAGAAATTGAAACTCAAAAGCCTCACCAACCATGTTTAATATTCTCCACTTCTTGGTTATTTTGTTTCATTCATTTTTAATGAACTCCTGCCTGTTTCTTTCCATCATGGTATGTTAGAAGGTAGCATCTGAACGCTGATTAGGGCAGCTAGAAGTCGAGTAGTGCCTACACCCCTCAGAACTGTAGTACATGTGACACTGATACATCAAGTAATCCCTGTGTAACAGACACTGCTCAGCCATGAGGATACATGTGCAGAGATTGCTGCGAAGGACCATTGCTTTCAGGGCAAGACCAGCCCATTTTGGAGACGCCCCTAATGTTGGACTAATTGTATGCATTTCCCTCTATCCCTGTGTGGTTTCTCACAGGCTTCAATAGCTGGAATCTGAGCCACTGCAAGCATCAGGGCCATTTATGATCATTTACATCAAAGGCCCTTCCTTTGAGAAGGAAGATGGTACATAAATATAGGGATTATTATTATTATATTGAAACAGAAACAGATTTCACAGTAACTTCTTTTCTTTAGATTTACGAATAAGGCGGCAGCATTCTTCAGAAAGTGTTTCCAGTATCAACAGCGCTACAAGTCATTCAAGTATTGGCAGTGGTAACGATGCTGATTCCAAAAAAAAGAAGAAGAAAAACTGGGTAAGTACTCAGCAGGTTTAAACGTATCTTTTAGCTATTGTGTTATTTCCTAGTGTCTCAGTAGCATGACGGTCCATTTCATCTACAATGTTTTTGTGGGGCCAGATGGATATCAAGAGATTTGTGTGTATCCATACTGTGACACTACCAGCAAACTAAAAATTATTGAATATCAGCAGGGGTTTAATTGCATAAGTCACAGCAATTAAAACAAACAAAAGTACAAGCACCAACTACAACAACAATTGAAAATAGCTGTTGTGACTAAAACCACCTCTGGGCCACACTGAAGCCCTGTTTGATTTTTCTTCAGTTGGAGTTTGGTTCAAAAGGTTGACTCAAATATATTACCCAGCTATGGAGGGAGTTGAAATCTGTTAAGAATTCTCACTTAAAAGTAGTATGATATTGAAAGAAATGAAGGTGTTTCTCAACCGGAACATACAAATACCACATACTGCTAAAGATTTAATCAAATACTTTGGGTAAAAAATCAGAAAATGTTTTTATTGTTTTGAAAATACTATATGCATAAACATTTGTTTTAAAATACTGATGAGCCTTCATTCCCTTGATTTGTAATTCCACACTCTTTCATGTTTCTGCAAGGTGAACTCTAGAGGAAGTGAGGTGAATATAAACCACGGAAAAGTTGGCATGCATCTATAAAAAACCCTATCTTGGCATGATTGCTATTTATTTTGGCAGTAGGCTTTTATACCTTCTAAAACCAGATTATCCTTTATGTCCTCTCAGTTTGTCTTTATTCATTTTAATCTCAAAGTTCAGGCTATAGAAAGGGGGAGTGTAGCCAAAATCCATTTCTTTCTCATTAGACATCATGAGCTGGAAAGGACTTAAATAATGTTTTGCATTAAGATCAGTGGTCGCACTCCCCACTCTCCAATTATACCATGAGCATAATGTGTTTGAAGACCTCATTTTTTCCTAGAGGAACCAGCTGGTCATCGTGTTCTGTACAGTTTTGATCAGAACAACTTTCTGAAAATAAAAACAAACCCCACATTTTTCCTCAGATGAACAAGTTTTGTATTTAGACAAAGGTATGAACAAATGGGATAGTTAATTTTAACTGCAGACAAAACTGTTATCATCTTGGCTCCTGAAATAAATGGCTCTTTGGCTATTCTGTCCCTTTTCAATTCTGGATACAAGCTTCTAGAGAGAAAAGGCAATGCTTGTACGTTCAGGGATCTCGCCACTCTAAAGGAAACTGCAACAAACAGTATATACCTTTCAGCTAACATTCTTCTCCATAGTACAACAAAGCAAACCTCACATCCCAGCTTACATCCTCTCGATTGTGATCTAAATCATAGCATTTACATAGTTTGACCATTCCAAGTTTTAATGGGGAAAACAAATTGGCAAACCCTGTAAGTTGGACTAGAATTTTGATTTCAACACTTAGTTCTGCCTGTACCTAAATGCAAAGTGGTTATTTAAAGCCACCCCTTTGAAGGGAATGCCATGGGAATGGGATTCCACTGGGGCTTAATGGCTTTAAATGAGCACCTCTCTCCAATAGCTGTACCACTCAGTCCTGCACTTTCTCCATAGCATTACTCTTGCACTGCGCTGGATTAATAAAGTCAAAGCACTGTATCATGTTTTTAGAGATACTGTGTTGCATATGTTAATACCTTGCTTCTGCGTACTGACCTCAGGCAGTGGCTAGGATGGCATCTGCAAACTAACTCTTCAAAACATGAGCTGCGCACAGAGTGCTGTGATGAGGAAAATAATCCTGCTCTGTATTTGTTTTCCAGCTAAGAAGCTCTTTCAAACAGGCCTTTGGAAAGAAAAAGTCCACCAAACCTCCTTCCTCACATTCGGACATAGAAGAGCTAACAGACTCCTCTCTTCCTTCCTCGCCTAAATTGCCTCACAGCTCAGGAGAGTGTGGGACAACATCAATGAAACCATCACAGTCAGCATCTGCGTAAGTGTTTCTCTTGGCACATGGGATGGGCTGGGAAACAGACCTCCTCCAGTGTGGCCATTCACAGTTCAGGAACCACTGCCAACAGCTGTGATCTTTTAATCCTGAGCTCCATCCATCTGCGAGATTTCTTGTGAGCTTCACCATTTACAACTAGTTCTGCAGCAGCTCTTTATTCAGTCATTCTTTCCTCCTTTTCTCAGACTTTACCCAAAATCACCTATCTATACAAACTTCCAAAAACTTATTGTGTGCTCTCCCATCATGATTAGCAGCTCTATTGTATCCACTTAGTAAAGGCCAAATGCTAAAATTTCCTTGTTTCCTTTTTTTCATGACATACTAAAAATGTAGTTTTTTTCCAGGTGACTGTAGATTTTTGCAACATACTCATTCCTCCTCTTACTTATCTACTTTGTAGCTTCTGATATATATGGTTTTTAATCTATATCCCCTCTTTTATCAGCTTGGATTTTTTGTGGGATTTTACATTTATATTTTATTCAAATCACCACCCTTGAGGTTTCAGGTCTGAGAACAAATCATCAGTCAACAGCTGTCCCATTTCTTTTTTCAAATCTCTATATACTCTTACAGAGTTCCCAGCTCTTATTCATATTCCTCTTTTTTTTTTTTTTTTTCTCATTCTGTTAAACTCATAACTCTTTCTAATATGGGGAAATCAACCTCTTTGGACCAAAAAATGCCTACTACTGGTGTGAGTCTTACTTTCCTTGTACTAATTGAGAATTATGAGGTCACAATTACTCTTTCTTAAGGCCCTCAGGGAATCCTAGGCTCTTGACTGATTACTAAGCTTTATAATAGAATGTGCCTTTTATGATTAAGTTTTTATAGACTCTAATGATTTTTATATACAAGGTTTAGGAGTCTGACAGCAAATATTCCCCAAAACTGAACACCTTCAGAATAAGTGCTTTCCTTTTTCTCAAATTGTGTGAAGACTAAAATCACAACTCATCTAAATCTCCGTCATTTTGATTATTTTATAGGAAGCTGATATTTTTTCCATTTCAAGTATATGTGTGTTTTGGCATGAGGATTTCTCCATGTTTGGGACCCTACTGTTTGACTTATTATCAACTTAAAAATCACATTAATAGTGAAAAGTAAAAGCCTTTCTTAGAAAGTGCCTGAATGTAATTTTTCATTCTGCAAAATTAATTACTCATGATTCAAAGATATGCTCTCATAACCTTATCCTGCCTCCTTTCCACCAATTCCGTTTTTTTCTCTGTCTCTTTGACTTGCTCCCTAGGTGTGCTAGTATTCCCAGATTTTATCAAGGGCAAAACTGCACATCTGGTCTTTCATCCCAAGCTCTTGCCATGGTTGTTTGATCTCTGTGCCTTAAATTCTTGAATTTCATCCCATTCACAGTCTTCAGATTTTTCCTCCATAACATTTTTAAGCAGTGATCTTTCTAATTGTATTATTACATTTTTTATTATTATGACCTTTCTACACAGGATAACACAGAGATTACATGAAATGCATTTACACAGATAACTTGCTTTGTCTGTTATGCTGATAATGTCACTTGATTTGGAAGACTCAGTTTCCTGTTGCATAATTTAAGGTCGTGCCTCCTTTGAGACTTCTCGTAATTCTTAGCAAACTCTTCAAAGATCATGACTTACACCTTCTACCTAAAGCAACCTGTTGATTTAAAAATTCTATTTGGGAAAAAAATCCTAGTGTGTGTCTTTAATAATTTTTAATCACGTTTAAAATATTTATGCTTGTTTAAAATATTTATGCTTGTTTTTAATGATATTCCTTATTTTTCTTCCTCTATTTTACATACATTTTATTTGCCATGAACTTCTTCATCTTCCCTTTGCTTATGATTTCTTCATATATTTTCTTGACTGGGTCTCATGTTCTAAACCATTACCTTTACTCTCTCCCAGTTGCATCTGTCTAGTACGTGTGTGTCCAGGTCATCTCAAATCTGGGCATCAAAGAAAAGGCAAAAGGGTCATGTGGTCTATAAATACAGATCCCAGTAAAACTGAGTGTGGGGCATGGAGTTCTATACCCAACTGCTGACCTGAAGAGTGCTGCAACTTCTTTCCCAAAATGCGTTTGCATGCACTCTGGCAATGAAATGCTAACCTTTGTTTCCTTTTTTTGTTTTTCGTATTAGCAGTAATAATCACAATAATTATTATTTTTTTCTGCAAATATTTGTCATATTGAATTTTTTTCTGCAAATATTAACTATTTATAGTCACAGTAATAAAGAACAAATAGCGTTTATTGAATTGACTTGAAAACTGCTTAGCGTAACAGTGTAGCCAAAATTCAGTGTTTTGTTTTTTACTGGTGGTTGTGCTGATGATACAAAGAGGAAAAACACTCTGACAGCTGGACAGTTGTGGGTCCCTGGGCCAGTCATGTTTCAATCTTTTCTCACAAATTTATGGTTCTTCCCCTAAAATAAATGCTCATGAAAAATAACAATAGGGTAATCCAGTCTTTAAGGGAAAAAAACCAAAACCAACCCACCTGATTTCATACACCGTACATCACAAAATGAGAAGCTATAGGCAAAGCATCAGCTGTCACAAATCAAAATCATTATGGATCAAAATCTTCTAGACCATAAATTCAAGGACTGTCCTTTTGTTTACTGGTCAAAACAGAGAAAAATATTGGTACCTAAAAAAAATAAATATCAGCAGTACTGCTTAATCAGCACACTTCAGTTCTCACTATTGTTACATAGAGGAATCATAAACTTTGTACCAAAGAAATTATGTGAGTATAAAATCCAATTAAAACCAATGGATGATGAACACTCAAAAAAAGATGCCTGAAAAGTAGTTAAGAATTTGTTTTTCACCATGGTGAACTAAACTAAAAAGCTAAAAAGCAATCTGATCACTTCTTCTGGAGAGGGCTTTTTTTTCTTTTTAATTTGCAGTTTGATCATTTTCATGTTTCTTTGATAAGTTTCTTTCTTCACTCATAGGTTTCACCAGCAGCAAGCATTTTTCTGTACTTTGATATTTAATAATGACACTGCTCTGGGGAGAGAACCTTCCTTTAATCTCCTGCCTGTTTCCTGCACCTCTTTAGGATCTGTGAGTGCACAGAGGCAGAGGCTGAAATTATTCTTCAGCTAAAAAGCGAGCTGAGAGAGAAGGAGCTGAAGTTAACAGACATCCGTCTGGAAGCGCTCAGCTCCGCACACCATCTGGATCAGATCCGGGAAGCCATGAACCGCATGCAGGTCAGTGCAGTAGCTTAAGTGATGGTAGAGGTGCACACCACAGGGGTGACTGGTGTATTTCCTTTCCCAGTTCTTTGTTTCACACACCAAAAAACTGTCAACACAAAGTAAATTCCTAGATTTTACAGTACTTCTGAAGGCTGGGTATGATAAGTGTTCACCTTATAATAAAGACATTCTTAGCATATATATTAAGAGCTAAAATGTGTTTGAGATATGGAAGAAGACATAATCCCTGCCTAAAGGGTATTTATTATCTCAAGCCTATGACTGGCGTAAGCAACATGACAGAGAAGCAGATCAAAAAATTATTTCTAAACAGTTTTAAATCCTTGAGCCATGGAGGGGGCCAGGATGTTATGTGCATATTCTTTCATTATTTCTTATTCCTAACTCAGTCATGGCTTGCCAAGGCAAAGAATGTAAAATTTAACTAATTACTGTATCCAGCATCATAAAATTTTGCTACCTTTTTTTGTGACACTTCTCCAGTTCCTTTGCGAACACATTTTTCATTAGAAGATTTTCCTTTTCATGAGGCTGAAAGGATTCAAAAAGAATGGCAGTGTTCTTCAGTGGAGCACAGAGCTTTATGGGACTCGACTGTGTTGCTCACATGCAAATACCCAGTACCATGGTGGGTGCCCAAACGCATCTGTAATAACCACACACCCTGACAAGGGCCAGTAAAACTGGGCCCTTCTGGAATGACAGCTAAGATACCCACGTCATCCCTGAAGGCACTGTAAATCTGTATTTGGGGAACAGAACTAAGGCCATATGTTGGGGATTCAGGTTGAAGCAGGGATGGCTACATTTAAAAGTCTAGGAATGACCTGCATGATAAACGTCTGTTGTTGTCAATTGAATTTTAGTCCTGTAGTAGTGAGGTTTAAAGAGCTATCCTAAAATCACCCTTAGACAGGTACAGAGGATGAAATGGAGTTCTTTAAACATAGGCACTTCTTGCCGTTCAAACTAGCCTCAAGTATTTGCATCTGCAGAGGACATGTAGGTTTAGCATTCTTCCATGGAAGACAATGTTTGTCATGCCACTGGAAACCCATGCTAGCACAGCTGAATCCAGCCCAGTGGCTTGCCAGCTGAATTGCTCGGTGTTGGGTGCTTAGGTCAGGTGCACCTTTAGGCACTTTTGTATAGAAGCCTGATTCCATAACTACAGAAATGGAGTGCCTGATGGTTTTTCTAGACCTCTTTGTTTACATCTCAGCCACATCTTTAAACATCTATGGTACCTGCTATCCTCCCAGGTGCTCACACCCTAAGTGCTCACATTACTGTGGGATTATCTGGCTGAACTTCAATTAGAGGAAAGACTTACTAAGAACTGGTCCATAAATACGGTTTCAGTTGTCCAGACGTAAGTAAGACATTGCTCTCAAGGCACTGAATAGTTTTAAGGAACTATGAGGAATAGAATACAGGAATAGAATTGCAGTGGTGGAGAAAAGGATGTGAAGGCTTATCATCTGATTACAGTTTTGTACTGTAAGTATGAGACTTAATGAGTGCCTGAGCCAGGTACTCCCAAGAGGAAGGAGTTTGCTGTAGTTTTGCACAGTTCTCCAGCATATGAACTTCCTCAAATTTGGGCAGAGGCAACTCGCTGAGATGGTGTTCCTGGTAATTACCACTTCTGAAGTTTTCCCAAAAGGACAGGCAGCCACCTTGCAGTTGCCAAGCTGGGATATTTTAGAGTATTGATGAGGATTGGTAAGGGGAAAAAGTAGGACTCATGGAACTGATACATGACTACTTTTATATTCAAAGCACCTTAAAAACCTAAAGCTCTGGTGAATTGAAGACTGCTAAGGCTGTGTAATTAATTAGCATACATCACAGAGTAGCTCCTGATTTGAACCCTAGACTAAACTGATACACACATCTATTACCTTCTGTTACTATTATGCTGGTTTGTCCCTTCCCTTTCACTGTCTTCTCACCTTTGTGTATGTGATCTAATCTTTTTGTGGCTGTAGCAGGGTTTTTTATGATGCTGTCTATCCCTTATGTTTTTATTTGTATAATATAGCTGTGCAGCCTCCATAAAAAAATGGGACTTTTAGCTGGGTGATAGTGAATATAGAATTAAATTTCATGTACAGAACTATCTGCAAGAATAAGCAGTTGCTTTGGAATGTGCTTTGTGAAGCGACTGGAAGCTAGATTTAGCTGGTACCAAGCTGTTCTCAGGCTATGTTTTCATTTTATTATTGCACATTCAATAATCACTTGGCACCACAGAGGATTTAGCTAAAAAAAATTCCAGTTGTTCTGATTCATTTGTCACTGTATGTTTTCATCAGAGAGAGTTTGCTCACAGCAATGTGGACAATCCCATGTTTGAATGATCAAAAAGCCTTCTTTGATAGCAAGAAGGGTTATGAAACTGTTGAAGTATCAATTTCTAACTTTTCATTTTTAATTTATTTTCTCCTTGAAGTTACTGCTTAAATTTTATATTCAATGGCAGTAATAATTTTCTGTGGCTTTAGAAACATTGACGTGTCCAGTAACTTTCTTAACTGACTGCTGCCTGAGAATAGAAAGTACCTCAAAAAAATGGGGATAGCTGGAAAAATTCTCTGCCATGGTCACATTATGGTCAACTCTACAGTAAAAACAAAAGCTTGAAGCTTATATGGTTTAGGATCTATCTTGATGCAAAAGCTAAAACAAGGTTATTGGGGGTTTTCCCTTCATTTAAGAAGTAAAGGCAATCCAGTTTTCACTGTGTTTTACCTCTGCTGCGAAGGTCGTAAACCAGTTAACTCAGTCAGGGGTGCAGCATCACTAGAATAGCCACTGGCATTGGTTATCCACATAAATAATGTCCTGTGTGTTTGTGTTGATTTCTTTTGTATGTAGAATGAAATTGAGATATTGAAAGCTGAAAATGATCGCTTAAAGGCAGAGACTGGAAATACTGGAAAGCCTGCCCGGCCATCATCAGAGTCATCAAGCAGCACATCATCATCTTCATCACGGCAGTCACTGGGACTTTCTCTGAACAATTTAAACATCACAGAATCTGTTACATCAGGTAAGCATACTTTGGGCACATTCATGCCTCTGCAGTTAGTAAGATTTTTTCAGCCTCTAAATGGGCCACATAGGAGAAGCATTTCTGAAAATTAAAACACCTCATATCACTCAGGTTAGCACCAGATATACATTCAGTAACAGAGAAGAGGCAGAATGCGGGTGGTTATGTCTGAAAAGTGGAGCTTCTAGAAGCCCCTGAACACCAGTAACAGACTGTTTATTATGTTTGCTTTGTTCCTAACTATGACACTCTCTACCTACATAGTTTACAATACTCTTTGGTCATGCAGTTTACAATTTGTTTGTAAAGGAGTATCTTTTGAAGTATACTTGACAACTGTATTGATATATTGTCTTGCCCATATGGGATCAATATGGCTCTAGTATGTGAAATCTTGCTCTTTTGGTTTACAGATCTTTGATCATCCAGTTACCTCCCTTAACCTGACTTCATATTTGCAGCTGAAGCAGAAGGTGCTCTCAGTTAGCTTTATTCCTTACATTTTTTTAATTCTGTACAGATATTTAGCCTATGTTGGAACAAATGACCATTTTTCACAGAAGTCAAATGCCTCCTGGCTTACTAGGCACTCTCATTGTCTTCTGTGAATGAAGGAAAGCAAGCAGAACTTTGGTCCACATCCTGAACATTAATATTTGATTATTTTCTGTGCCATGGAGTTTATGATAATAATCCTTCTGCATTTTTTTTGATAATGTAGCCAAGGAACAGAAGTGCTTTCTCAAACATTAGCACCAGGAGTAAAGCAGGAGCAGAGCAGCACTCATCAGCATAGATGCCACAGAAAGTATAATACAGTCTCTGGAAGCAATAAAAATGTGCCTAATAATTGTGGAGTCTCGGCAAGAGAACAGCTGGGAATATGCCAAACTGACTTGACTATAATTTGGATTGGCAGTTAGTCATATTATCTTGCCAGTAATTGATTACATGGATATTTGAACATTTTTTCTGGTTAATATCAGATTTTGTACGAAAATTGGTATCTTTTTATTTACAGTCCAGCTCTTTGAAAGGTTTAAGCATGGCGGGGAGGAAAAATTTAACTGCTCATAGATCCACATATATTAAAAAAAATACAAAAACCAACCGACCAAACAAACAAAAAAACCCACAAAAAAAGTAATAGAATTTTTTCAATATGGTGGTTATAGAATGTCTTTAATGAGTACCAGCCATTAGCACTTTGTTGCTTGGCACTAACTCTCCAGATACAGGAATAAACATCTAGGAAGAAGAGTCTGAAGAAAAGGAGGGGGAACTGGATGAGAAGTCAATGGGTAAAGATGAGCAGGGGAAGGAAAAGAGAAGGTAAAAGATAAGATAAAGAATGAAGAAGAAGAAAATTAGGAGTAAGTGTTCAGCAAAAGAACAGAAAAAATAAAAGCTGGGAAAGAAAAAGAGGAAAAGAGGGGAAAAGAACAGGAAGAACAGGATGACTGGGAGAAGTGGTTAGACTCGATGATCTTAAGGGTGTTTTCCAGCCTAAATGATTCCATTATTTCATAAGCTTTATATAATTTCATGTGTTATTGTTCTAAATGTTTTTCTCACATGCAAAGTAATTACTTTTGGTTATAAGAAATTAAAGATATAAGGGTGCCTAATGAGGAGTGGAGAATTTCATTTGATTATGAATCCAGAATGTTTGATCATTGTGATGATCATTTTGTTGCTGTGCCAGAGAGCTTGGAAGGATGAGAGCTTTCCACCAAGTCTTGTGGGATTTCTGAGACAGCTGGAGTACAACTGAACAAAGGTCTGTGAGATATGGAGAGGTTAATCATGATGAGGACTAAGCTGAGAGAAGTGAGGGCTTTGGCTCTTTATACTATAAAAATGCCACTGCACGTTCTGGGAGCAGTGTCTCCAATCAACTATGGTCATCTGGAAATGGCCAGAGCTATCCACTATCACCTCCTAAGGGTGTGATGATACCCCCCAGACCAGTGTGAGTGGCAAGCTGGGAAGGGGTTTGGTGGCTACAGACAGCCCTGTTTCCGTCAGTCACCAGAGGGAAAGGAGCAAACAGGGACCAGTACAAGACTGGCCCGGAGTGCCAGAGCTCAGACAAGAATTGAACTGAAGTTATTATAGCATGCCTAAAAAGCAGACGTGGCAGGGGGTAATTAAAACAATTAGTACCACTGTGAAATTAGTGGCCCTTGGCCATATCTAAGCCCCTGTATCAGTGAGAGAGAGAGCTCTTAGAAAATGGGAATTGTTCTTTCGCTACAGAGTGATTCCTCATTCCTGAAGACTTAAAGAATGAATTTAAAGGGCTACATAAGGGTCATTTAGAGATTGAAAAATTTCACAGGGGGATCAGTTGTACCATAATTTGCCCTCAGACAAACTACGACATTATCAAAGCTCTTAGGTTTGCTCAAAGGTTTGTCAAATATGCCAAAACATAAGACAAGTGAAGTGAAACATTCAGTGATGACACAGAAAAACTGTCTGCTTGGAGCAAAGCAAGATTAGATTTATTAAAGCTCACAAAAAGAGAAAACATGCTTCTTTGTTTGACAAATTTAAAAAAAAAAAAAAAAAAGTAGAATCTGCATTCTAGATGGATGTAAGTTATACAACTTTTTACATGAAAGCTAATTTTTTAGTACATTAATTGAAATTATATTCATAAGCCTTCTTTGGTTTTCCTTTGAACTGTGATTGAATCTTACTTGGACCTCATTTAATTTGGCTGAAATCTGACCTTGTGCAGACTATGTCATGAAGTCAATGTTCATCAGCCTAAGAATGAACAGGGTTTAGGTTAGTGGATTACTGTGCTTGCCTTTGAAGAAAATGCAAATCCGTAATCTCATCTAATTTTATAGTTAGTTTAAATGTCTAACAGTAAAATATCAGAGAGAACTTCCAGAAGAAAACAGCAGTTTTATCACTTGCAATAAAGCTGTAGCCCCAGACTTTAATAGAAATACATTGGCTTTCTCATTTTAGGAGTTAATGAAGTGGTAGAAACGGAGGTGCAGAGCAGATCAAAAATCACTCTTTATGTCCAAGAAAAATGAAGCCTTTCCTAAGAGGAATGGCTGAAAATAGAGTCCCAGGTTCTGGAGGAGTCCAAACTGGTTTTCTGGTGGGGGTGAAAAGGATTCTATCCATGCCATATGTACAGAAGGTAAAGGAATCATCTGGAAAGTGCAATTAAATGCTGTTTTACATAACAGCAAAAATATCAATTCAAGGATTTCTTGTTTTCTCTTCTTACAACATTCTAAAGGTCACAAATGAGTGCCCAAAGACATATACTTAATTTAGTTTTTAAACAACATTACTTTATGAACATACTGTAATTTTGAAAAACTTCCAAGAGGGAAAGCAAAGACAAGACTATAATGAAAGATTTTCTTTATTTGTGGATTCTCTGTTCATTTCTACATGATTGAAACTCCTAATGTTCCTTCAAAAACTGACAACTTGTAACTTTTTTTGTCACCTCCAGCAGAAATGGTGAATTAGGAATAAGTACAGATTATAACAATTGTAAATTGTTGTCATGGCAGCCTGTCTTTTTAACCAAAAAAATCCTTTGAACAAGTATTGAACTGATGATGTGAGCATAATTGATGTGATTTGTCAGACTGATCACTTGCCTTCTTTTAATCTAGATATTTTGTTGGATGATGTCACTGATGGAGCCCTCCACAAAGAAGGTCATAGTGTCAAAATTTTAGTCACTATAAACAAAGGCTATAGTCGAGTCAAGGTAAGTGCATTACTTAGAGCAGAATTACAGCTCAAGCAAATGCTAAAATATAGTAGCTGCATTTTTTTGGTATTTTAAGCAAGGAACTGAAGGGAAATTTCCTATAGATAGCAGCTCTTTTCTCTGTCACATATGCTCAATACAGTTAGGCACACTCCACAGACTAATGTCACATGGCCTCATTCTGCCTTTGTGGTGCCTTAGACACTACCAATTCTCAGTTTAATTAGTAATAGGGTGTCCTGGGACTTGCTATCTCCGTTTAAAATTCATTATAAATTAGATCAATGCCTTGGGCTCCTCAGGGTGGAACTATGAATTTGCTGCTGAGAAATTGCATTGTCATGTTTTCATGTTCTGTGTTATAAAAAATTATAAATACAGTCCCACCTTTATTTTTAGTCATCTCTTTAAAGACACAGATGCAATCAAAGAGCAGAACAAGATTCTATGTTTCCTTCTTTATAAAGATGTACCAAAGTAATACAATCTATACTTATTTCTGGCACAAAGACTATTACCAAAGTTATAACATCATATTTTAAATAATATTCTTATTCTTTGGGAAAACTATGAATCTTCACAGAAAACTAATTAGCACAATTTTTAGTCTAGTTTCCAAAAATCTCTTTCCAGGATCAAAAGCCACATGCATACCTGATAGGATCAATTGGAGTCAGTGGAAAAACAAAGTGGGATGTTTTAGATGGTGTAATCAGACGTCTCTTTAAGGTAAGACACTGAAAAACTAGCTTCAGTATTATTACAATTTTCTCTTTCATTTTAGAAAATTTCTGTATTATTTGAGTTGTCTTACCAAGTTTTTCATTTGGTTTGGGGTTTTTTGATACATAGCAAACACCACTATTAACCTTTACTCTTAATGTCACTGCTCTTTTTCTTTTTGACTGTAGGCAGTTTTCCAAATTGCTTTCCTTCAATAAATACTTTTATGTCTTATGTTTTAATATATAATTTCAGGAGTATATTTTTCGAGTGGATCCAACTACTAGCCTGGGTTTAAGCTCTGACTGCATTGCTAGCTACTGTATAGGGGATGTAATTAGAGCCCATAGCCTAGAAGTGCCTGAACTGCTGCCTTGTGGATATCTGGGTGGAGATAATAACGTCATCACTGTGAACCTGAAAGGTAAAACCCAAAGAACACTTCTGCAGATACTGTAGAGTTCAACACTGCACTTCCCTATCCTTTCATATTCATTTTTCTTACACCTGACCTTTATTGTCTCTAGTTCAAGGGCACATTTATCACATAAACTGTCTCTAAGATATTGCATAATATCTGTTGCCTTTTGAGGGAAATCTAAGAATATCTGTCCTCCCCTGCCTGACTGCCAAATCACAACAAAGTACAGATTTCTGAACAGTGGCAAAAAAAATCCAACCCTGAAACAGAGGTTACAATGAGAAATATTTATGTTGCAAATATTTCCAGTTCCACGGGAAAAATTCTATACATTTAAAAAGCTCTAGGGATTTGCTATTGAAGGGGAGAGGGGGCCTTCAGGAGAGCTTTGCATACACTGATGTGACAACTGGTATCCCTTGTGGCTGTCACTTTGACCTTCTTTTTTTGTCATCATTGCCAGTAATGTCTGAAACATATATCTTTGCCTCACTGAGCCTTCTCTTCACATTTACTTTGATTGCATCTCTCCCACTCATCTCAACTCACTACTGCTGTTTAATTTTTTGTGGAAGATATCAGCATTTCCACAGTAAAGAAGTCCTTAAGAGGGATTTGATTCAGATTTGATTTAAGAAGTATCTTACATTGCTTTGGGCATAGCACTGATGCCATGAGGGGCTGGGCCAAATAACTACCTTAGCAAGTATAAGAGAGGCCATTTTTCTTTTCTTCTATCCCCAGGAGTGGAAGAAAACAGTTTGGACAGTTTTGTGTTTGACACATTAATTCCTAAGCCAATTACCCAACGGTACTTTAATTTACTGATGGAACATCGCAGAATTATTCTGTCGGGACCCAGTGGCACAGGAAAGACCTATTTAGCTAACAGGCTGGCTGAATATATTATAACTAAATCTGGCAGAAAAAAAACTGAGGATGCAATCGCAACTTTTACCATAGATCACAAGTCAAGCAAGGTAAGTTACAGTTGAAAACAATCCATTGCTCAATTTGTAGTGATGATGCAGAACAGATTTTATTAATTGGTGTACTCTTTTGCTGCTCAGTTAGCATTTCTTCCTACAAGAGTTCAGTCTCCAATCCCAGTGATATACAGGGACCAGATCTTTGTGTTCTAAACAAACCACTGAAGCACTGTCAAGGAAGTCGCAATTTTTCCCCCCTCACGTGGAAACACACTTTAAGTATAGATGCAGAGTCCAACTCCTATATAGACTAAATATTTGGAGTGTCTGTAATTTCTTTGTCAGAAGGTTGGGTATATAGTAATACTAGTGTAACCTGCTTTTTTATAACAGTAACATCAGCCTTTGTTAGCAAAGATTTCAAAGTGGGGATTTGGAGTTACTCTCTTGGGCTCAGTTTCTTAATCAGCACTGGAGAAATACAACTGTCATGATTTCTGATGTGCATCAGTCAGGAAGCTGACCAT
The DNA here is from genome assembly GCA_013400515.1 of Erpornis zantholeuca. Lineage (NCBI taxonomy): Eukaryota > Metazoa > Chordata > Aves > Passeriformes > Timaliidae > Erpornis > Erpornis zantholeuca. Next base: position 27,303 of record VZTN01033145.1, on the reverse strand, counting down.
ACTGAAATTGCCTCACATATCATGTCACATTCCCAGTGATTCACATAGCTCAGATTATAAGGCTTCTAGCACTACTGCTGTGCTAGACACAGATAATACTATTCACTTGGCTATCCTGGATTGGGTGTACTCCTAACTTGATACCTGGGGGCAAAAAATTGAAAGGGTTTGCCCAGAGCTTTCTGATTTGCACAGAACATAATGAATGCTAACATAACATAAGAAGGAAGAAGATCCCAAAGAGGCAAGAGGACCATTCTGTCAATAACAACTGCTTTTCACTGTCTTTGTACAGAGGATTTGTGATGCCATTTACTTTGGCAGGGAATGTGTTTATATTTTATTGTTATACCATACACATCTGTAAAGAAAATTGTGCCACAAAAGAGCAAGCTTTTGGATTTCTGGTAAATTGCTTGCTTTGTGTGTTTTGGTGTTTGGCTGTTGTTTTTGGGATTGGATTGGTTCGGGGCTTTTTCCCTTTTTCATTTACTTCCATAAAAATTTATGTAGAACTTTTGAGTTTGTAATAAAAAAAAAAGAAAAAAACAACATTCTCAAATACCAAGGGTGTTTGAATAATACAGATGGTACTATTCCATGGAAGAAACCCATAATGTTCCCTGAGAGACACCTGATCCTAAGAAGGCAAAGAAAAATCTTTCTTGAGATAAAAAAGGTGCATGTTCCCATGAAAAAAGAAAAGACTCTGATATCTCTCCCTGATCCAGAAAATAAAATGGTAATAGGAACTTTGTCCATATTACTGAGCATTTCCAAGCCTGACAAAATTAGATACCTCTAGAGATACAGCTGTAAAGCTTGACTAGCCCAGATCCTCAAGAGCAACAAAGTGTTGACAAAAATATGAAATGTTTTGATTATAGAAAGCTCTCTTTTATTTTTGAACTAAACAGCAGCCAGACAGCTGACAGGAAAGAAGAATTTACACAACAAATTTTATTATGAGGTGTGATAAAGGATCCCCGAGAGGGCAGGCAGATTTTCAGTGAGAGTGCTGAAATGAGATATCTAAAGGAGCAGTTCAGTACACTGAAATTGTGTGTGGTGGGGTTTTTTGGTATATGACAGTGCCATTCATAAGAGCAAAGGTCCAAAAATTAATGTGAGTATCTCAGCCCATTGGAAATGGCATATTTTATTGCAATCTGTTTGCCTCTGGAGATAAAATATTTTATCAGCAAATTTCTAAGGATTATATCCACCAACTCAGAATGCTTCAGTCATTTGTCTTGTGTTTGGCATCTTTGTTTTTTCCTAGGTTGGGGTTCAGTGTTGCCCTCGGTAAGCAGCATGTTTTCCTGCATGTGCAGATCCAGCTGAGTGATCCACAGGAGGAAATCTCCTTAGCAGTCATTTTATATTTCTGATTTTTTTTTTTCCAGTGAAATTACATCTATGGCCTAATTGGATTAATCTTCTCTGGGCTTGGGGCATTTTTTTTTGATTTTGTTTTTGTTTTATATTAATTCTACTGAAGGATCTGCGACAATATCTAGCAAACCTAGCTGAGCAATGCAGTGCTGACAACAACGGTGCTGACCTCCCTGTCGTCATAATTCTTGATAACCTCCACCACATCAGTTCACTAAGTGACATCTTCAATGGTTTCCTCAACTGTAAATATAATAAATGGTAGGTAGTGCCTCTTTTCTCTCCTTGCACATGTTTTGCAATTAAAACAGTAACAGCTCTTTGTTATTTTGCAAAATAAAATGTCCCAGTGAACACTTAGACTCTCATAGGCCATCTGCAAGGCTGTTATGTGATGCAATAATTTTAACCCTCTTCAGCCAAGTATTTAGTTGCCTCTGTTGCTTCATTTGCATGACTCCCATTTTCTCAGTAAAATGTAAATGTACCACAAAATTTAAAAATGGACTTAAACACTTCTCATTAGTACTGTGAGAACAGCTTACACTTTGTAAGTGTGGAATTTGGGATAAACCATGCCATGCAGAAGCAGCTGATTTACTTGCAGATTTGCCCTTTCCACAGTTTTCCTGCAGCATTGCGTAAGTACTGTCCTTTATTCTCAAGCAAGAGTAAAAATAATGTTTTCTAGACCTTCTACTGCCCTGTAACATTGGTTATTTCTGCTGTAAAAGTGACATTAGAGGGATTTCCCTTCATAAAATCATTGCATGCAATGTCTTACTCACGAGATTCATTGGCTTCTGAAATTAAAAAGCTAAGCCTACTGCCAGATTATGAATTACATTAAGGCAGGGTTGCTTCATTTATTTCTTCATTACAGATGAGCAGTAGTAAACTGCGTACGTGTAAAGAGGGAAATCATACAAGAATAAACATTTTTAAAAGGGTACCTCAGAAATATTTTAAATCTATTACTACAATACACCCAGAAACTCTTTTGAAATTGGCCTATTGCAGAAAATAAGAAGGAATATACTTTGAATATTTTAATGAATTCTCCCTCAAAAAATCTTACTGCCTTTATCTTCCCAGTCCCTATATTATTGGAACCATGAACCAGGGAGTTTCTTCTTCACCAAATCTGGAGATGCATCACAATTTCAGGTACATTCACTGTGTATTTACTGTGGCCATGTTTGCACAGCTCCCTGCTTCTAAGCCCAGTTCTTTGACAAATATTGATCTTGTGTCTCATCACAGTAAAGTATTTTAGTTTCAGTGTGTCTCATCTGTCGATGGGTCTTTGGATGGTGTTGGGGAATGGTAAGAGAAATAAAATACTATCTGGCACCTCTAGCAAGTTGCTGAAGATGATTGCATTCCTGCATTTTATTTCTCTTCAGCAGTGTCTTGAATTCCTGCTGGAACCTGATATGGCTGTGGTGAAACAGTGAGCAGCAATGAGGTTTATTGGAGCAATGTTATACTTGCTGACTAATGAGACTCAGAAGCTTATGACATTACTTTCATCTATATGTTTAAGAGGAAATAATGTATTTTCTATTCATTGCTGCTTGACATTTGTCTCTTCTACCCAGGTGGGTGCTGTGTGCTAATCACACAGAGCCTGTTAAAGGTTTCTTAGGCAGATATCTGAGAAGGAAACTGATTGAAACTGAAATAGAAAAGAACATACGCAGTAATGAGCTTATGAAAATCATTGACTGGATCCCCAAAACATGGCATCATCTCAACAGCTTCCTAGAAACGCACAGCTCTTCAGATGTAACCATTGGTGAGTCCGCTGGTGGAATGGTTTGTAATAAGGATGCAGGCTGAGAATTTTA
>VZTN01033145.1:1990-24006 GCA_013400515.1 Erpornis zantholeuca | reverse complement strand
TTTTTTTTTTTTTTTAAAGTTCCCATGTCTCAATGAGAAGTACCACATAGGTGTGGGGTATTTGTCATCAAGATTGAAAAGAAAATGGGAAGTTTAATGAGTATATATATTTCCTGGTAGTTCTTCCTTTGTTGCTAAATACTTTGAAGTAAAATATCGCAGTTTTTAAAACTAAGTTTTAAAAAAATTACCCCAATAGTAACTTTCCTAAACTTAATTTTTTTCTCCTGCTTTCACACTGCAGTAAAATCACAGCAATAAAAACCCTTATACCTGAGTTCTTTAAGTGGAATAACTGTGTTAACAAAGATGTCAGCTTTTACATAGTTGTGCCATAAAACTTTGTGTGTTCATCAGGTCCTAAAATTGAACTAAATGACACCAGTTCATTTTTAATAACAGATTACTTTAAGCTCCTTTATTGTAGTCCTGTTTTAGTATTCTCTTATCCTGAGCTTGTTCCACTGCTCTTTTAATTTTAAGACTATTTTAAGTGTGTTTCCCAGTTCTACATTTTTTTAATACACAACTTGACTGCTCAGGTCCCCGTCTCTTCCTCCCTTGCCCAATGGATGTTGATGGCTCCAGAGTGTGGTTCACAGACCTTTGGAACTATTCCCTGGTTCCATATCTCCTGGAAGCTGTGAGAGAAGGACTCCAGGTATGTAATTTGTTTCTTAGAAGTTTATTTAATGGCTTTCAAAGTCTTTCTCCAAGCTATTTTTAAACAATGCGTCTTGGTATGAATGCTGTTGCATTTGCAAGAGGAAAATCTTTGGAGGGGTTATAGAAGGCAGACTCAAATTCCTTTTGACCTGCTCTTACTCTGATGTGTAATTTGGCCTTGTTTGCTCCAGCACTAAGATATCTTGTATTTTATGAAGAGGGTTTCTTCTCTGGAGGAAGGTGGGGTTTTTTCCAATGTTTAAAGAGTTCCCAGCATGGCTAAATACAGTTCAGATTGTCTCCCTGAGTTAAGGCAGTCTCAGCTTACTCCTGAGTGGAATGGTTAATAAGCTTTACACCAGTGCCAGAAAATAGCTTGAGTCTCTGTAATCCTCCTACCACCTACATACACATGTAGGTACACAGGCTTGTGGAGGAAAGCTTGTGAACAAGGATGTTTTCATAGAATCATAGAAAGGCTTGGGTTAGAAGGGACCTAGAAGATAATCTAATTCCTGGATTTGAGCACTTCCAGGGATGGGGCATCCAGAACTTCTCTGGGCAACTTGTTCCAGTGCTCACCACCTTCTGAGTAAAGAATTTCTTCCTAACATCTAATCTAAATCTCTCCTGTCTTAGTTTAAAACCATTCTCCTTTGTCCTATCACTATCTGCCCACGTTAAAATGTTGTTCCCCCTCTTTTTTATAAGCCCCTTCAAGTACTGGAAGGCTGCAATGAGGTCTTCCCAGGAGGATATACCAGAGGAGGTTAAGATTTCAGATAACTCGATATCTTTAGAGCAAGCCTAAATCTTTACATTAATCCATTCCCCCCCCCCATCTTTAGTTGGCTTTCTCCCTCTTCCGTTTTGTTTTGTGTTGTTTTGTTTTGTTTTGTTTTGTTTTGTTTTGTTTTTGCACTGCAATTCTATGTCCTCTAAAAGATGCTTTGTGGAAAAGCATTTTTTTCCCCACATGACACGGAAAGAAATTACTGCACAGTGCAGAGGGGATTGTTATGGACTAGGGAAAGAACTGTGTAAGCAGCTGCAGTTCTTTATCACCTGTATTGACACAGTGACATACTGATGCGATGGAGGTTTAGAATCTTGCCTGCTGAATATCTCATGCTTTCCCTAAACTGCTTATCTCTCTGGGAATTACAGTGTTTATGCCTTGTGCAGAATACTGCCAAACATTTGATAGAACAGTCACAGTGAGATTAACAGCACTTGTTTAGACCAGCTATAAAAATGCAGTGATATTCTTCCTCTTCATACTTGCCCAAGCATACAGGGTAACTGCTGAAATGAAAACTTCAGTTGTGGAGCAGAAGATGGCAGCATATAGAAGAAAATATGTTTGTTTCATGAGCTGTACCGATTTTTAGCTGCTTTGAATGGCTACCATAGAATAAAATCATTAATAATAAACAGAAATATTTTATATCCTATAATTAAGTGCTCCTGAAACCAAAGGTGGATAAAAACTGCCTTTCTACTCAGGTACTTTGCAAACTCACCTGTCAGACATAGGATTTACAAGCCTTTCTCTAGAATCCAGAACAGATTTGGTTGCTGTTAATGTCAGATAAGGGAAGTGCTACAGCCTGGAGTTAGCGTGCTACTCCTTGAGGAACATTTCTCTTGGCTTATTTAGGCAGATGCCTGTGGTAGCAGCCTAGCCTCTGTGCAGGGCAGAAAGAATCTGAGTCTCTCTCTGCCTAGTACAGGGAACTTGACTGCCTAACCAAGTTCCTGGCAGCAGGTGTTGCAGTGATAACCACAGCTCATCACTCTGCCTTTATCACTAAAGTTCTCCCCTCTTATAATCCCTTTAGGAGTGCAGCCCACCTATATTCTCCATGAGTGTGTGCCCTGCCAATAGCAGCGTGTTCCTTGGATTGTGTGTTTGAGATGGGAAAAATTACAGAAAGCCCTGGTGAATGTCTCCCCAGTGTGTCATTGTCACAGCTAAAGGAAATTTTTAAAACAACAGCCCAGGGGCTCTCAGTTAACTTGTTGCTTGTGAACAGCAATACAGAGAAGGGTGCATTTTGGTGAGGAAGCTACCAGATCTCCTAAAATTACATTATTCTCTTTCTTACTTCCTCTGTCCTTCTCCTAGATTCATAAGCATTTTATGCTCCATAGTAAGGAATTAAGTTTTCTTAACCTTCTAAAAATTCTCACACTTAGGATGTAGACAGATGTCTGCTTCAGCATCTCATTTTGTTAGAAGTGAACAATCTGTACTGCCACGTTCTAATTCACTTCAAACAAAATCCAATTAACTTGAATGCTTTTGATAGGTCTGTGTTAATTTCACTGATATGCCTTAAGCAAATTACCTGGAGGTCTATTTTCATAATGTATCAAGAACTTGCTGTTGTCTACAAGTGTCACTAGCTAACGGAGTGTTTTCCAGCTTGCAGCCACTCTGTGTATTGAAGGAGCATTAATGGAGATGATCAGGTCTTCTTAAGGTCTTATTTTACCTGAGTACTGAGAATATCTGAAAGCAAATCTCTTTCTAAAATGGATTAGATGTTTGTGGTGACTCCTTTTTCAGCTGTTACAACTGGTGCTGAAAGCTGTAGAGTACTTACCTTTGTTCTATCCATAATACAGATGTACGGTAAGAGGGCACCCTGGGAGGATCCCTCCAAGTGGGTAGCTGATACCTATCCATGGAGCTCTGCAACTCTACAGCATGAGTGGCCATCACTGCTTCAGTTAAGACCTGAAGATGTTGGTTATGAAGGTTATGCATCAGCAAAAGAAGGAACAACCTCTAAGCATGTTCCACAGACTGATACAGAGGGGGATCCCTTGGTAAGATTCGAGCTCTTGGGAAAAGGCTTTTCAGCAGGCACTTTACTCTCACAGGGTAAACTGTACACTGTGAAGTAAAAATCTACTGTGCACCTGCTCCAAAATAGGCTTTTAAAATGAATCCTCCTATAATTTACAAAAATGTTGAAAGTGAAAGGAAGCAGGAAGGCATGTATCACCAGCATGTTAATATGTCCTTACACTGTTTGCATTTCCCATTTGTCCAGATGTCTCTGGTATCTGGTACCATGTATCAGGTCTTCATCATTAAATCGTTTGGGTACCACTTTTGAGCAGCTTATTAATCAATTTTGTCATGAAAACATCTTTTTTCATTGGGCGGGTGTTCATCTATATTAAACAAATGAAGGGCTGCAATATTCACATTATGTAACCTATCTATCATAGAAAATTTAGTGAAAATAGAAATTAGCCATCCTCCAATTTCTCAGAATATTTTAAGGTAACCGATGACTGTGTAACAGTCTTAATGTAGAAGGAATGCAAGTGTGGTGGCATTAAATGATAAGAAGTTGATTTCCCTCAATGCCATGTTTTGTTTTATTTAAATACTATCCCAGACATTTGGGTTTACCATTGCCTCCTCTGATAATGGACTATTAAAATGCATATGTTCAACTGCTATTCTTCTGTAGGGCTTTCTCTGTGGACTGCCTTTATCACAATTCAAAATACCATTTTAGGGAATTGTATTTCTAGAATACAGGCAGCCCTTGGAAAAAGGAATTTCTCAGAGAAAAATGCATTTAACTCTTAACAGTGTAAAGAAAATGGTTCCCCAGCCTCATTTTTTCATGTTGAAAAACAGACCTTGCACCTTGAAGAAGTGGGGGAAATCATCTAATTTGAGCTCCTCTCCCATTCCATAAGCTTTCTGGTGATATTTTGAACCTGTGATTTGGGCTTCCAGCTAGTGTATTGGACCAGCTTCCAGCACAGCATGGTCTCCACTATGGTGAAAACACTGGGCAGCCTGACTTCAGTGTCCATGCACCCCTGCTCCCTGTGCAGATGTGGGCAGCATCCGTACCTGAGTAAATATCAGAAGCTTGGAAGTTGTGACTGGAGGGTTTGTCCCCACCTCCAGTGGAGCTCATGGGCAGGCAGACACTGCACTTGTGGAAACAGGACACATCATGTGCAGGCTGTATTGAGCACCCACCGCAGGTATCCTGTGTTCACAAGCATGGATACCTATTAGAGCTTCAGCAAAAGCCACACAAAAGTGTTGAAAACTGTTCAGTGCCTAGAGACAACTTCACTGTGCAAGTTGAAAGCATAGAGATGTAACAATTTCTGAACAAAATGGAAATAAGGGCTTAAAACACAAACAGATAAGAATACATCTTTCTCTTTGGTTTTTCTTTGCCTGCTTTTTGTACCAACAGTGTATTTATGCCTTGAAAAACACTAAAGCACTGTCAACATTGCTTGCAGTCCTTAGCATGCTGGCAGAAGTGGATGCTTTATAAATAAAACCCTGACCATTATACAGAGTTAGGCATCAAGCAGCCAAATACTTTTCTGGGTCTTAATGCTGCCATTTGATGATTTTCAGGTGGATTTCAGGTGCCAGTAATCCCTAAATTATGGAGGGGTTCTACTCTTCTGGGTAGGAGGATCTTGCTGTTCCCGGCCTGAGGTCAGCCCCTCAAGGGCAGATGGACTCATTTATGAAGCAGCTGGCATCAGTCCACCCTCTCTCATTCCCTCCCCATCCTTCTCTTGTAGAGGGGGTATGTTACTGTGATTGTATTTTCAGTTGCTTTTCCAGTGTAATGCATCTACACCATCCAAAAATTATCTGGAAGCTTGAATGTCTCCAACTATGGGCCCAGATGTCCAGCTGAGATACGGCTTCCTTCCTCTGCCAATGTTGCAGCTGCAGCTGGCCTCGCCCCTGAATTAAAGAGAGTTATCAGGCAGCTCCATTGTATCCCTCTTTGGACCTTTAAACTTCTATTTAAAAACCAGAAGGCAATGAAAAGAATGCCAGTAGGAGCCACTAACACCATGCCCTCTCTGAAATCCTTTTGTATGGTCCCTCACCTAGATACCAGCACACCTCATACAGCAAGGGAGCTTAATTAAATTTTAACACAGTCACTGCAGTATTAAATGAGATGAGATTATGTAAACATTGCTTTCTTCTTTCAGATGAATATGCTAATGAGGCTTCAAGAGGCAGCCAACTATTCGAGCGCACAGAGCTGTGACAGTGACAGCACCAGCCACCACGATGACATTTTGGATTCATCCCTTGAATCAACCCTCTGAAAGGGACAAATCTTGCTGTAGGATGATGGTAAAATCTGTTTCCACTAGACCACTGCCAGTATTAAAGCAGCACACTGAGGTCTCTGCGTAAGAATGGTGTGTTGTAGGTAGGCAGGAGACCTAACTCTGCAAAGTCAGGAAGAAAAATTGAAGTGGAAAGCTTGAATTAGTTTAATTTCAAGGCATTTCAATACCTATGGAGCCAAGTGAGACTCCATTTGTCAACTGGAAAGTGCCCTAGTCCAAGGGCATCTGAGCAGATTGCACACGTGTTAGCCAAACTGGAATATTTTTTTCCCTTATCCTCTTTCTCTCTCTCTGTCTCTCTGTGTTTCTCTGTACAAGATTACAGCGAAACTACTTTGGGTTTTTTTTCTTTCCGTTCACCCTCAGGTGCTGCATGAACAATGCAGTCTCCTAATTATCTTCTAACCTCTGTTGTGCCACATGGTGCTGGTCACAGGACGGCAGTGGTGTTTGTGTTATTATACACTACTGTCCATTCCAAAATGAGTAAAAGATGACAGTAACTCAGAAAGCACAAACAGTATTGTGCAATCACCAGAAAACATGACTGTGATATGCTGGATAAGTGCCAATTTAATTCTAACTGCCATGGTCACGGTGATGCGCTCCATCAAGTTTTTAGTACATAAGTCACAGATTTTATAAAGTTATTTTTACCACAAGGGTCTTTTTTAACCACCTGCCCACTCCTTAACAACGGTTTTCTACCAATTATTAACCAACACTGATTAAAGGCTTTTTAGGGCTTCATTTGTTTGAGCCTTTTCAGTGAAAGAAGGAACATTTCTTATGGTGCTGTCTCACTGCCTTAAAACAGATTTCTAGAACAGTTTTACAGTTGGTTTAATTCCTAAACCATTGGTAATTTACACTGTTTTTTTCTTCATTTACTAATGAGAAAACATCAGTTAACATAGTAGCCTCATATCTGTATATCATGATTTTTTAAAGTAATGGATACGAGAAAGAACAATTGCTATATAATATTTTTATCTTGTGAATAGATTTCTCTCTCTACCCTCAGAAGTACACAAGGAACCCAAACCCACTTTCACTGCCACCTAAATGCTGACAAAATCGGCTCAAATCCATTTGGTCCCATGGAACGGAAGTTTTGGAGGATAGATGTTTTGAATACTTATCCAGCAGAGCTGGATGCACTTGATGCAGCATGAGCACAAATATATGGGTTTTTTTTTTTTCCTTTTTCTAGTTTCAGCATGTTGTTTTGATTGCTATAGTTGTACATGAAGAATTCAGCATAAAAGAGCACTGAAGCAGTGATGTCCACTGTGGAAGAGGAAGAGTTTATACTGTAAAAGTGGGTTGGTTTTGCACAGTCTACTGGGTGGGTATTGTAAATNAAAAAAAAAAAGAAAAAAAAAGCCTTGCACAAATCAAATCAAAAACAAACAAACAAAAAAAATTGTATTTTATTCTGTTGGTGTTAAGAGATGTTTCACTTGCTGAGATTTCCTGTATGTTGCAAACAAATACAGAATGCAAAACCTAAAAGCTGTTATTACCTGGTGTGTTTGTCCTGTACTTACAGTTGTTATGACTATGCAGGAGCTATCAATGCTAAGTCAGCACGTTTCAATATCTATATGAAGCCAATACATTTTGGGGGGAAATGTCCAAAAATGTGTTATGTTCATGTCACAGCAGACTACAACCAGACTGCATTCGGGCTGCTCAGAGTAATCGGAAACTCTCTTTTACCACAAGAGCCGTGAGGTTAAAATAGGCACAGGTGAACGAGAAGGTACCTAAGGGCTCTGGCATTGTGTAGTCATGTACTGTACACCTCCATGGATGTTACCTTCGGGATGTGTATCTGGTGCTATTCACTCCTCGTGGCCACCCTGTGGCCACCTGCTGTAACTTAAAGAAATCAATGCAGTTTCCAAATGGCACTCAGCTGCATCGCTGAATCTAGAGGTTCCTACACGGTGCTATTGCCCTAATAAAACTCTGACTTTATGCACGTAGGATTCAGTCAGACCAACATCGTGCCCCCCAAATCTGAATCCATATCTAATGCAAAATGTCAGCTCATACACCTTGACTGACTCAAAGAACTAAAGCAAAGCTGCTCTTTCTTGTACCTGTGCTCTGAGCAAACCTGCAAATCTTTTCCTGCCATATTTAGCTCACAAACACACAATATTACATATACAAAACTTCCTGCAATACATCTCAGTGAGTCCACCTAGTTTACAACTCAGAAATTGTTTGTGAAACATTTGTCTGTACACATTTTATATTTTGTACATTTTTGATGTAACATATCTTGTAAATAGACAGAAACAGTGAAATAAATCATCTGAAAATTTTTGTAGTCTTTGTAAAACCCTAATAATAAGTATTTGGTGTCATCGGACTTAACTGGATGATGTATTTTCTATTGGTTTATTGTTCCTCTAGCTTGTAAACCAGCTTGCGTATATTTTTTTTGCAGGTGTGCACACTGTATCTGTCTAAATTATTACTTTGCCATTAAAGTGGAATTATTTATTGAAAACACAGTCTGGTGTTTTTGCAGTCAGGACCACTTAACAGTAGATAGTATTTCAAATATATGAACATAAAAAAGACAAACTGAAGGATGTGATTTTTCTGTATTCAGCAGAACTAATCTTTGTAGAAACAAAATTAAGTACTGTTTCCAATTCCAGTGATTCAGCAGGATTTTTGAATGGCTGTTTTCTTGGTGGGAACAGGTTGTGCCATCCAGAAACAACTTCACAATCTCCCCATTCTCAGGATTATTTTAAAATACAAGTCTATTGATTTTAGTGACAAAAAATCTATCCAAAACTGGTGAAGTATAATGCCTTATTTTGAAACTCAAAGACCTTAGAGCTACTTCCTCAGCAGGTGTACATCAATATTATTTGATAGAATTCAAAGAAAGGAAGTAGAATTGTGTTAGCCACCTAATCGTAGACTTGGAGGTTGGAAGAGATTGTTATGCTCCTGCAAGCTGCAGCACCTAAGCTGTAAGTCTCAGCAGCAGGCCTGTAACTTCTCTTGAAAGTGCAATATCCCTGGAAAGACCTTTTGACATATCAGAAGAGAGTAGAAGATCCATCACCTTGTTAACAATGTGGATAATTATTCACTGTGTGGTTTGGGTTTTTTAAGGGCTTTATTTGCAGTTAGATCTTACATACCACTTTTTCAAGAGAATAATATATCATACTGTCTTTTGATATGCCCTTTCTTCTTATAAAAACTCAGTCACAATCAAAAACTTATTTTAAATCTTTTTTACAAGAGTCTTCTTTGCTTATCTTTTTTATAAGACAGGCAGCTTTCTCATTCCTAACTTTTCACAGTAAGTCATGCCTTTCAGACCTCAGCATGTTTATGGCAGGACTTTGTGATTTATGTGATTTATCAGATAGTCTGTTCTGAAATGTGTGTATGAGAGTTGCACATGGCATTCCTGTCATGGTTTTACATTTTCTATAAGGGCTAATACCACCTTCCTACTCCCACTTCATATTTTCCATGCTTAGGCTTCAGGGCTGACATTCACTCTCTAATTGCATCGTCCCACTGCAAGCTCATGTTCAGTTAATTATCTACCAAGACCCTGACTTCTTTTCATGTTCTATCATTTTGAAATACTTAGTCCAATCCTGTCTGTATAAACCATGCCCTTTCTTCCTTAGATGTGTGATGCAAGTCTATCTGTATTAAAACAGGATATTCAAATCAGCCAACCCTATTAAATGATTAGTTCTCTATGAGTGTCATCTGTCTAATTTAAAACTTCACCAGCTCCCATAATTTCCAAAATCTGCACTGCAATTTTACTTTGTCTTTCAGTTTGTACATAAAGGTAGTGAGTTGTGTTTTGTCAACAGCAGACCCCTGTTGAATCCTGGTAGGACCTTCCATGAAGATTTCCCCTTTACAGCTACATTGTTTACATCTACTTATGCCTTAGGTATATTTATATATCAGTTAACATGGATATAAGCATACAAAGCCACGTGTATATAATATTATAGGAAATATGTGCTAGCCTGGCTTCCCTATCACTTTAGGTCTCTAAGGATGTATTAGAGTTGTTTCTGTTGAAAATTACATATGTAGAGATGATCTTCCACAGAAAAATTTATAGACTAGGGCAATCTCAGTGTGCCTTTCCTATAATTTGGTGCTGCAGTCTTTGCACGTTGTCTGGCTGTCATAACTTAAGGGAAAAGATACGAAATTTAATTGTTAAACTCATTCTGTGTCTCTTGTCTCAGCATATCTACCTGTTAGCCTTTGTCTGGAGACCTGCTTGGTGAATGCCCAGGTTGTCATGACAGGAATGGGATAGTGCAGCCTCAGAAAGAAGTGTTTTTAGTAAAGTTCTTGAGACATTTCTCTTGCTTACAAGAACTCATTTTTTATGCTGTCATTAACAAACCACAGTGTTTCTCAGCATGCACTTTTTCTTGATAACTGAATAATGTCACACAAATTAAATGCGACCACTACGTTTGGCAATGCAAGAGCTCCAGATGCACTGTCATGGGAGAAATGTAATGCTGGTAATAATACTAGTAGCAGAAAATAGAATCTGTCATGAAAGATAAATTAACTAAGGCCAAGGCCATGTGACCTTGCCTTTCTACACTAAACTGCATTTACTGTTCTTTGTTCAATTGCAGCCTTAAACAAATGCTGATAAATAGCAATGAGAGAGCACACTGAATAATCACGCCTTTAGTAACAAATTTCATAAATTAAATAATGTTTCACCTTTTTTAGTGCTTGTACTTGTTTTTCCAGCAGTTTTTGTTAATTTAGGTTGTACAGTTTACAAAACTAAAATGCATCTTGACAATTAAATGCCAAAGCTGCAAGAAAAGACACATGGTAACAAAATAAAGCATTTACATGGTGACACATAACCAGCACTAATGATTTTATCATGCCATATATGGATGGCTCTGATGGAACAAAGAAACAAAATATGTATTATCTGTATGACCAAAGCCCAAGGACTTAATGAACTAAAAAGTAATTTAAATGAGTGAACTGTATTTTAGCACTGATAATTCAATGCACCTTAAATATGTCCTGCTGCACTCTGCAAGTGCAGTGAAAAGACATACACAGTCTGAGAACAGCCCCTTCTGTGCAGGTAAGCTGTTCCACTCATGTAGCCTGCATGTATGGAAGAGATATGGCTTCTGTACAGCGGTCCCTGAGCTACCACACATGATCTGGTGGCAGAACGAATAACTTAGCTTCATCATTACCACACTCTTTGTGTAACTGCTGTGATCTTTAGGGTACTCTGTCCCCTGCTTTTCCAGGTCAAGCTAGTGGCACTGGTTTGGACTAATGGTACTGACTCCTGATTGTGGCTGTGCAAAGTCACACTGGAGGCAGAATTGCATCTTTACTGAACTAACATTACCATGCAAATGTGTTTTTCATCTAGAGGAAATAAGAAACCTGAAAGCTATATATGCAAACCTTGTTGTCTCATTAGCAATTATTGTGATTAATTACATTACTACTTAATGTCTTTGTATTACTGCTTTTGTAGAGTCAGTGTGTCTCAAATACTTTATAAGTAGTTTTCTTGTGAAAACAAATTATGTTTCCAAGTATAAAATTATACTGCTTGTTGGAGAGCTGGTTGTTACCTTGTATCAGTCTACCAGCCTGTTTAACAAACTACGTCCACACACAGTAAATTTCTAAGGGTACTGAGGTCACGGTAAGGGTATCTGAGGTCAAATAACATTTAGTCTTGCTGAGTATTCTGAGAATGCCATGTTCTTTAATTTCTGTCCTGAATATAGGGTTAAGCATGTGAAGGGCTTTCCTTATTTCAACTTCAGTGCCTGCAATTTATTCCTCCATAAACCATCATCTTCAGAGAATAAGATGGTCAACTAGCTATTGCTAGTTTCAGCTGAACATTGAAACAACTGTGCACAGTACTAAACTCAAGAATTACAATGTAATTGCATGCTTAGGCACAGCATTCAGTGGCTTGCCATTTTGCCAGTTGTAGTGTTGAGTAAAACCTTCAGACCGTGTTGCTAATCAGAATGGAGGGAGGCCTCCTCTTTTTCTGGAGTGGAGCAGCTGCTGGCAATAAAACCTAACTGCCTATTTTTAGCTACAAGACAATAGAGAGGTTAGTCCACCTAGAGAAAGACATACAGAATAATGTAACAGGGCATGCTGGAATAAATTGTTCGTTCTGAAAAAATATCACTCTTATTTAGCTGTTACCATTCCTTGATAAGTCAAGTAACTTTTTTATTAATCATAATATTTTCTTACCAGGTATCGAAGGTACATGGAGGGGTTTCTGTACTAAGCAGTAATCAAAATGTAAAATATGAGACTGAAATTCAATGTGAACTTTAGGACAAATATCCAGGCTTTAAAGACTGCTATATATTGAAACTCTCTGCCTAATCCTTGGGGATGATGCACAGAAATTTCACCTATATCTACATAAACCTCTATATTTGCTCAATGATGCTGAGTCCTGTTCTTGTCCTTCCCCTGAGGGAGCAGGATAAAGAGAAAAAAAGAGGTCTGGTTCATTTGCCTATTAGTGTCCATGAATTCTCCCTCCTCTGTTTTGTCAGCAGACTCGCTGAATACCAAACCACAGCTGGTCAGGGTGTTTCCAACTAACAAGGCTGTCTTTTGAAGCCAAAATGATGCACCAAAGAATGTCAGAGTAAATAAACCTTGGGTGTACTACAAGCAGAGAATATTTTCACCCTTGTTTCCTGAGAGCTCCCCATGCAGATGCTTCAGAATCAGAATTGCAGAGATCTGAAGCTCTGGTGAAGTTTGGTTCAGGGCCCAGAGCATGAAGTTTCTTGCTACGGAGACGAAGATGCCTGCTGCAGTAGACCAGGTTCTCGCTCTCCTGGATGCTCCTGCAATCTGAGTGGGTAGGGTGTCCTGGCATCCCCCAGATGCTGAAGAAATCACCACCCTTGACTCCCATGGGGGAACATATCCCAGAGGTGATGATGGGGTAAAAACTGCTAAGATGTGTTGGGGGAGGAGGGGACAAAGCAGACATTGCTTTGATCTGTTCCAGACAGTAAGAGCAAAACCACCTATTCTTTCTAGAATGAAAGCATGGAGAATTTCTTCTCCGTGGTATTTTTTAGATAAGCTTTTATTGAAATTGTTGCAAACACACAGACACACGTAGAGGACATTACTGTAAAGGTAATTTCTGTATGAATCCAGCTTTTTGTCAACACAGGGTCCTTAACAGCCTATTTAGACTGCAGTGGCAATGGTAGCTTTGTTGGGGCAGACTTTGTAGCTTGTTCTGGGGACTGCCATTTCCAAAGAAAGGAAGGCACGTGCTCAGAGAACTCCAAGCAGTGGTGTTTTAGGCTTTTTTTTTCTCTACTTGGATCCTTTCATAGGTAAGAAAATATCTCCTGTCACAGTCACTGGTCCTTTTCCTCCCTCAGCATTTTGTTCACTCCCCTCTCTGCCCTTTTGCCATTTAGCACATCCCTTCTTTTTCTTTTGCCTTTCTCATACATGTTCCTCTTCTCTCTGCTGTTCCCATTGACACCCACTTTGGCTCCCCTTCTCTGCCTGACACATTTCACTTGTCCATCTCCTCACTCCCCAGAAGGCTGCTGGCTGCTCAGAGTGTGCAAGGACAGCAGCATGTCCTTTTCTGGCTCTGAATGCTGAGCATATGCTGTCACAGCTGAGCAGAGTGTGGCAACTGCAATCCAGCCAGCACCATCCCCTCCTGGACTCTGCCTGAGTGCTGGCTCTTCTGCCAGTGCCATGGCAAACCCAGTGCAGCAGTGGTCAGCAGCCTCTGGGAAGCCCCGTACCTTGCCCATGGTAATAAGTGTGCACTGAAAAAGCTGAATGACTTGCAAGGTTGTGGTCCCTCAGTCCACCTGTCCACTTCTCTATATCCCCATCTCTGCTGACTGAGGAAAATTAAGTTAAAAAGCAACCTTTTACTGCTTTTATTACTCTGCCTAAGCTAAACAGCTCATATTTTGTAGCTTTAGAGAATGACTGTGGGACGTAAGATGGGCGACACGCAGTTATCTAGGGCATAAGACAGTGGGAGGAGAGGCTCCAAAGCTGTTCTTCAGCTCTCAGACTGAGTCTCTTTAAAGGACTTTTATTCTCTTTCTTTATGGTTTGCTTAAGGATATCAGCACTGCCACTTCTGTGAACAAGAAAGGTGAATTTTTACTGTAAAAAATGGTAGAATTTTTCAATTTTAGAAATTACAACCAGAAACATCTCATCTTGAAAGTGAAGCAAAGTCTCATTGGTAATTTGAAAGAAAATTAGAAATAGTCATGTTACTATAGTGATATTCGTTAAGTAGTCATTAGCTCTGGGTGAACACAGAAAATATTTTTCCATGGTTGTCACAGGAGTTATAATGATCAGATAATATTATTTAATACTTTCTTAGTGATTTTAAAGCATCATGTTGAAGTACTTTACAAAGGTAAGGGTGAGCATTATTGTTAAGGAGTGAATGGGAAAGAAATCTCATTAAGAGCAGCAGGGTGCAGATGACAACACAGCACAGCTTCATGCAAGAACTGTCTTAAGATGCTGCTAATGAAGAAAGCTCTGGAACTGACAGGCATTCCTGCTATCTATCAGCCCTTACTTCAGAGGGTATTGTATATGTTACGGAGATTTAGACCATTTTTTGGATTGTACAGTGTAAGGTACTGCTTCCAATATATGAAAAAGGGGATTCGGGGAAAACCTTCTAGACACACAGAGCTGCTCTTTGAAAGTATGAAATGTTTTGTTTTCTGTGAGAACATATGAAATCACATGTCCACATATGAAGAAAGAGAAGGGGAAAAGTAATCATTGGATTTAGGGATTTTATAAATGGGAATTTCACAGGGCCGTTGATGTTAGTTGGTGAAGGAGACTAAATTCTATCTTCAGTGGTGACTAAGGACTACTTGAGAAGACTTCATATTATCCCTTGAGAGTTTTTAAATTTTTGGTAGTTGGCAACAATTTTCCTCAAAATTTCTATGCTCAGAGTTAAACATGAGAAGGGTAAGCATTTCAGCTTAGAGGCCCAGCAGCATTTAGTCCCAGTCTGAATTCAAAATTTCAGCTCTCCCAGTTAGCTGGACTTGGAGGCCTCCATGGCTCAGTAGAGCAGGGATTTCCTGTTTGCCTCTGGGAAGCAGAGAAGATTAATCATATTGTATACTATCATCTAATGTTACGTTTGCAAATGAGATTTCCAGGCAACTGCTAGGCATGTGGGTTTGGATTCCATATTTCTAGTTTGATAACTGTAATCTTAGATATAACTCATTTACAGGCTAGTCTAGTCCAGCCAAAAGACTCCATTTCATTAGGACATGGTTAGGCAGACATTCTGGCAGCAGCAGCAGCGTCTGTGACTCCATTAAACATGCTCAACCTAGCTTTTCTCAGGAGATGGCAGCAGTAGCATTCCTGAATTGGCTGCAATCATTTCCATTTGCTTTGGGTAGCATGAGGTGTAAAGCAATAATTGGTGGGAAACAATGCCTCCCCCCTGAAAAATCCTCCCTGCAGCCATGTGGAGCATTATGCCTAGAAATGCAGACCCATGGGTGTTTTGTGCAAAGAGAGTGATGGTTGAAGGCGTACAGATAAAGAAATATGAGAGATAGCTGGGCCTTACCTGAATATACCATATGTAACCCAAAACAAGCCTTTCACTTTTTGAGCCATCCAAACAAGGTACTTTAGCAGTGTGGCAGGGTAGCACAATTCCATGTCACTGCTCCCAACTCATCTACAAAGTTGCCCTCTCTCAACACAGCAGAGGGCTGAAGAAGGAGGGTGAGAGCCGACTGACTGTGCTTGTGCTTGGTGTTGAGCAGGATTTCACTTTGCCATGGCAGATGCAGATGAGGCAAGAGAGAAAAGAGAAGAAGGGCAGCAACATGACAGAAGTAGACAGGAATCAGAGTAGGCTATTTTATATTTTAATCCACATGAGTTTTTTCTGATGCTGTATTGAGAGCACCTGAGCAGTTACATACTATGGCAAACAATTTTCATGTCTTGTTTGTACTATAATCCTTCAACTATGGGGAGAAGAAGGGGCAGTACATTTTGTTTTCTGAAGAGATTTTCATTTACTTTTCTTTAAATCTTTAATCTGCTGTGAGACTGGAGGGGTCAGAGGTGGGTTGCTGGCAGCAGTGAGTGAGGAGCTCCCTTTCACTGCAATGCTCCCAGTGGGGTATGCATGGGCAGGATCCACTCTGTTCACAGAGATCCTTTGTACCATATGCACAGAGAGGTGGAGGACTCTCTTCCACTGAGATGCACAGAGTGAAGTTTTTTAATATATCTTGGGCAAAACTTCGCTAGTATTTTTATTATACCAATGTGTTTAGTTTTCTTTTAAATGCTGTGAAAATTTTGTATGCATTTCATAGAGAGGTTTGCTTCATGTGCAGCATCCTGACTTGCAGACAAATGTAGCTATTTAACTCCATGTTACCTGGAATTTTCTAAGGCTGTGGACTTCACACTCAGATATACCACAGAGCCTCAGTCCAGCTGACAGGTGACAAAAGCAAGAATAACAATTGCCCTGCCCTTAGCCTCCACTGTTTGCCAGTTGTAATCTGTGTTCCTTTCCAGCCTGCCACTTTTCATCAGTGCTTTGATCACATTCAAGTATGAGATGGTATTGGTGGCAATTATATACTTCTGTGACAAAGATGAGTAATATGTATTTTTCACATATGGTTGCACATGAGTCTGGACTTATTGTTCTTGGTTAGGGAAAAAATCCCAAAAGGTTCACTAATTATTAATGTAATGGCTGTTCAAAAAATACAAAAGAAAAAGAAAAAAAAACAAAACCAAAGAAACAAAAAACCCCACAAACAAACAAGATAAAATATGGCAGAAAAGACCATAACGCTGTGCTTTTTTCCTACTTGGTTCATCTAGGAATCCCACCTAGGAAAACAAATTTTCCTGGTAACTTGTCTCAGACCCACAGTTGGTCCCTCCATCCATTTCATATGTCTTGAATAGGTTGTAGGTTGCCCTGAGCCTTGGCAGTGCCTGAGTGTCTGATCAGTGCCCAAGTACTGAGTGACCCTTGAAGCTGCTTGAGTCCATCATCTGTGGTTAGGTATGTAACAGAAGTTGTTATTATTTTCACTGACCCATCCAATAAATCTGGCACATCCCAAGCCTTCTGACACATACACAGCCTTCTGCCTGGTGCTCAGAGGGAGGAAAGGGTAGGTTTTGTGTCGGCCCCAACAGGACACCTGTAGATTTTCAGTATTCCTGTGTTATGAAAAGAAAAAAATAAAATTTTAAAAAGGCAGGGGAAGGAGAAAAGAGCTGGAGATAAGGCACATTTTCTTTAACATGGAGATTTGAAGCATCTGAGTTATTTATTTGTGTCCTTGGAATGCCAAATAGAAAAATAAGGAAACAAAAAGTGAGTTTCTTCAGAGAAGGACTTCTCCCTTTCTTCCAATACTCCTAAAAAAGACAGCTGCTAAGAAGGACAAGGCAGGGGACTTTTGAGGAAATAAAGTTAATGTGTTTTCTAAAATTATATACCTTACCCCTGTCCAGAGCAGGCATGTCAAGAGCTAGAGCTGACACATGATGTTTATGTGAGAGTTGAAGAATTACCATTTAAGAAGGCTATAGCCAAGATTGTGATAGCAATTATATGTAGGCCAGAAGAAACAGGAGAGGCTACAGAAGAAGAGCTATTCTGTGGGAGCTGCAGTCTTTATCTAAAAACTCAGGTGTTCCTGTACTTCCTTTCACATCACACTCTTCTGATTTCAAATGGTTAATGGCGTGGAGAGGTGAGTGGTCTGTGCTTTGTTGTTTCCAGGTGGCACAGCTGGATCCTGTCTGGATCTAGTTCTCCCTCTGCAGCCGAGAAACAGAGGTTATTAGTGGTAGAGGTAGTTTTGAGAGAATAGTTTACAGAAATATGAAGTACTTGCTATTAAATAACTGCTCTCAATTTTCGAAACATTTTACATTCTCTTCTGTTTTCAAAAGTAAAAGCTGAGAAAGAGAACAAAAATGTATCCTCTTCCCAACATCAATGGTAAATTGTAGGATGAAAAAGCTGAGTAGGAATCAAAATGAGGGTGGTGAAACACTGGAAGTGCTTGCATGTGTGTTCAAAACATGAAAGGATATGACTACGAGCAGCCTGCTCCAACTGTTAAGTTAAACATGATTTGAGCAAGGAGTCAGGAAATCTAATGTTCAGAAGTCAATTCCAACTTTAGTTATTCTGTGATTCTAGTAAAGAAGGATCAGAAAAAAATTAAATATGTCCACAAAAAATGACTTTGTTTATTAAAATTAAACACCCCATCTAGCTGCAGTCAACTGCAATTCTCCTCTAAAGAGAACAAGTAGGAGAAGCAACAACTCCTTTGTATATTTTTTTTCAATATCTCTTCACTGCAGTCCAGCAGGAAGAACCCAGACAATACTCCCATCTTCTAAACAAAAGCTTTGCATCCTCTTCAATCAATCATCTGCATCTTGGGCACCCTCTTCTTCTTTACCAAATTTTCAGCATTGTTGCGAGATGTGCTGGTTGCTTCCCGTGGTCAGACCTATAGATACTCAGTTATTTTAAGGTGTGTGAGATGGAAGAGTGAATTCTAATGGAAATGTTCAACACTGAGTCTACAGTTAAATTTTGTGAGTGTAATAGACAAGAGCCTGACAGCCTTACAGACTTGTGCTCTGGTTACACTCTGCATCTAGGACTACATCACTGTTTATTGTGATTATTCATAATGGGGAAACAGGTAAAACCTTGAGATGTCAACAGTCACAGGTAACAGCATTACTTGGCTTGTAATGTCTGGAGGCAGCCACCTCCAGACTATGGAGCTGATAAGATTTTCAGAAGATTTGGGAATAAAAGAAGGCACATAATGGCAAATGAAAAATGCCTTAGCAAATAGAGTATTTCAGTCTTTAATAAGCACATGGAATTGTTCATATACTTGATAGGTTCTCAATTAATGTAAACATTGGCCATCTGTGAAAAACCTCTGCCTACTTCACAGTGGTGATTCAAAAGGCATATAGATTGCTGGAATTCTGAAAAATGGAATTTAAAATAACACTGGGGTTATTATATGAATAAATACTTTACATTCAGCTGATATGCTGATGATCCCCATTCAAACAGGATAGTAGAAGAAGAAAATTATTAACAGTATGTGAGTGGAGATGAATAGGCAGGGAATTCTTGGAAAAGAAAAGATCAGTAAAAGTATCATAAGCCATGAACAATAATACAGAATAAAAAATTTATGCTTTTAATTTCCTGTTTCTGAGCTACAAGTGGGGAAGGAGGAGGACAACCAGTGAACCAAAGTATGAGTTAACAAGCTGGCACTGTTGGTAGGCAGGATGTATTATACAAACACAGCTGGGCAAAGGATATCAGCCACCAGAGTCCAAGGGTCAGGAGAAAGAAACAACAATGTGCCTGAAAAAAGGAGGTACCCTTTTTTCCTCATTATATCCACAAGCAGTTATTATGGGCTGCTGAAACACAACGATCAGAGTCCCCACAGCACTACACGTTAGGCTGGGTGCTGAGCTCTGTGTGCTTTTGCTGGTGGTACTGTTACTCTGGAAAGCTCTGCCAGTATAGCAAAGGACATCTCTTAAACAACCCTGGGATGCTGTCTGGCACAACAAGGAAGGCAAATCCTGCGTGCTTGCAGTCTCTTCTTGCTGTGATGATATTCTTTTGCTTTTGTGGTATGGTTTATTTAAAGGGGGGAAAAAAGAGTACAGCACTGAAAGCACAAAGGCAGCCAGGACTCATACCACCTGTTTTCCCTTGGTGCTTCTGTGTAGTGCTCGACCGGGCAGACTTTGGCAACAGAAATGCACATTCATTGACACAACAGGTGGTTTTAGCCACAGCCTTCAGCTTTGTTCAGCTGTTATCATAGAAAATCAAATTTGCTATGACTTTGTGCCTGTAATATTGCAGCAGTTCACCTTAATTAGACACAGAAACTAACTTTGAAATCCCTGTTGTCCTTCTGGATAGAAAGATCAGCCAAAAGTCTTGTGCCTGTGCTAAGTATTTGAGATTTTGGTCTACCAGTTTGTCTAGTGATGACATGAAAATGTGCTGCAAGCAGAAGAACTGACAGAATGCTTACTGGCTTGTTAAAAATTCATAAGTAAGAGGTAACAAAAAACTGTGGTGAGCCTTTACTCATGACACAAACTCATGATTTTAGAGAACAATTTTCAGTTATTAGACCTATTTAAGCGTTCTTCCCACTCTGTAGAAGAGCCTTCACTTATCAGAAATCTCTTTCTCACGCTTGTACTCATAAGCTCTGACTATGCCATCTCCTACCTTGCTTGTCAAATAAATTCCCATAATCTTGTTCAAAACCAATTTTTTTTACTCTATTACACCATCTCATGGTTCTTCCCCATCCCAATTCTGGGTTACAAGCCTCCATTTTGAAGTCTGAGCGTTGGAACTGTGTGATTTCCAGGAAATGTTGTTCATATCACCTTCTAAATCCTTAAAATTTATCCTGGTCATTATTACCGTATCGGGGCTACTCCTGTTCATAAGTTTTTAACCATGTCTAGTATCGTTCCTCTGGAAGGGTCTGGAGTTGCTCAGTTTGCCTTATTCACTCCTTTTAAAGTTAACAGAATTGCTCAAATAGTCTAAGATTGCTAAAAAAATCTCTGTGATCAGCTTTCACTTTTGAAAAGTTCTTGCATTATAGGTACTCTACCTTTTGTCTATTGCTTCTATTGAATCCCTGCTGCTTAACAAAATCCTAAATTACACTGGGAGAGAAAGTATTTTATCGCTGTATGACATAATTTTGTTATATGCTTTCTTTCCTTACTGAGGATAAATGTACATCTATGTTCTGCCTTGTATCTATGATTGTTGGCAATTCTATCTTATCCGCTTATTCTTAGAATTTTCTTTGTTCAGGCTCTGCTTTATGAACTTATAATCAATTCATATTTCCCTGCAACAGGTTACTTCTCCTTTTGCCTTCCTTCTCAGTGTATCTCAATTCCTTGTTTCTGAGTCATATAATTCAAAGTATCAGAAAGGTCTTATCTTGTGAGTATGTCTATAACATACATACCAGAAGACAAATATTTCTAATGCAAATATAAATGTAAACATAAGTGTACACACACAAACAAGGGGCTTTATATATATTATTTTACTTTCATGGTTTTTTCACCTTGTCTCATAACCAGCTTTGTCTTCCATTCGTTGTTGTTTCCATCTAAGTAGAGGGATTATAGTTTTTGATGTTCTTAAATTTCCAGTCATGTTTACATAGTTCTGTCAAATTACTTTTTACAGATGATTCATTTCCTCTACTTTTTTATTAGTTTTAAGATCACCTCATTTTTGATAAAATTTTTACTCCTCATTCTGTTTGTAAAAAGCCAACATAAAAAGCCATGATTTCATTTGTGCTATGTGATCATATCTGCAAAACCTCAAAGATCACAGCAAGGCTCTTTCTGTGCTGCCAGTGTATCACATGCTATTCCTGGTTCCTGGCTCTGTGATCCAAACCCTACTTATCTGTCAAGATGAGGCCCAACACAAAGTTCCTTTGTGTTGAGTGAGCACATCTGACTTAAGACATAAACATGCAAATATAAGTTAGTATTGGCAGTATCACACAGCACAAAAGCTCTCATGATAATGCAGTATTCCCTCATTACTCTCTGCTAGTAGTAGATATGGAAGATGCTGCAATATTCTCTTATCTTCTCTAGATTTTCTTATGATCAGAATTTACACCAATTACTGTTTGAAGTCTTGAAATAGGTGATGCTGCACAATCCAGGATGCTCTGTTACCCAGACATGAGACCAGTAATTTCTGAGCCTGTCAGATTTTTGCCCTTCAGCCCACTTTAGTGACCTGAAATTGAATCTACCCAATAGCTGATCATGTCAAAATTCCCACAACAGCTCAGTAATAGCTTTAAGGTGAAATGTATACCCTTTAATGAGCAATTCTAATCACTTTTGTTCATTAATCAGGTCCCTTATATTGCTTTATAGGCAATTAGACATTTTTTTTCCTCCCCATGTGCTTTCATGTCTAGATT
>VZTN01033142.1:4960-17828 GCA_013400515.1 Erpornis zantholeuca | reverse complement strand
CCACAACAGTAATTATAATGAAAAATATTTTAAAATACAATTTTGATGTTAACTCAGTGTTCTAAGTTCCCATACCAAATTATATCGTGAATGTCAAATACATTTTGGCATTTATATTTCCCTGAGTTCACTAGCAGTATGGACAGCTGGGTCTTGGTGGTTATATTTAATGTTTTTAGTCTTGCTCTGTTTTCATCTTCATGCTCCACATAGTGTTTCTCATGATCTTCACAACAAGCAAAAAGTTCCAGTCCTGAGGCAAGGATGACAGCTAGGCAGATGCTGTTTCAGTTCACAATTACCATTCCTTCAAGGCTGTTAGGGAATATTACAGCTGGGCAGACTGGCAAACCATCCCCACACATACCCTCCCATCCTAAGATTAAATTCATTGTCCCTGACGTCAGCCACTAAGTGAGAGGCATCTGCAAATGCCCATATTCAGCTTCAGGAACAGCCAGTCTTATACTTTCTAAGTGTTAACTCTGCTAATTTGTATTTCAGCAGTGTGGCCTGTGAGCTCAGTATAACACTTCTATGTCAGCAGTGATCCTTCCTTCTAAGGTGAATCATGCAAAGTCCTGCGGCTTTAAAGTGTTGATATAAATTTATTTGACAGAAAAATGGCCACTTTGTCATCTCTGTCATATTTCTGGACAAGGAAATCTGTGGTGCAGTTAGGACTTTGTCCACTGCAAATATTTGCACAGCACTTAATCTTTTTTTTATTTATATATATATATTGTGTATAAAAGGAAAGGAAAAAGGGAACATTATGCTGATCAGTGAGCGCCAGTGCAAAATGAAGATGTCTGAGCTTTCCAGACAGTCCATGTGCCAGAGCCAGAAGTGCATCAAAGAACCTGAGTGGACAACCTAGCCTAGAAATAGATACTCTGCAAGATCCTCCTGAGAAGAACAATTCCCTGACTGGTCTGTGGCATTTAGAAGAGGCCAGGATTGCTTGCCTGTACAGGCTGGGGTACATTTGTGAAGCACTTGTTCCTTTTCACATGATTAGAACAGAGGGATCAGAAGAATTCACTGAGTTCCTGTTAGGGCCTGTGCGAAATATTTTAAATATATGTCTTTAATGAAAGCTGAAGATTATTGAATTTCAGATTGATGGCTGTAGATGGGCTTTCTCAGCTGTGGGTCTTGTGTTTTTTCCAGCACTGTATGTTGCACCGATGCCTTGTGCCCAATAACATTTAAGAAAAATTTATCTCTTAGTTCTGCCTCCTGATCTCATGATGAAGGGAAAGGTTGAAGATGTTCTTTTAAAGCACATGGGGGAAAGTGTTACAGCCATTCTTTCTATTCCCAAGTGGATGTATCTGAAGCATTCCCAAGTGTCTGTAAAGAATCAGAGGTGTCCTGTAGAGAAAAGCTAGATACCCTAACACAGATTTGGGAGTGTGCAGGAGACTCTCTCCTGCAAACCTTATCAGTTATTATAGTTTTGCTGTCATTGAACAGTAATGTTTCATTAATCTGAAATTCCATTTGAGAGGATATAGTGTGGTAGATTTTTTGTCAGTTTTAATGTTCATGAGTGATTTATAATATTCTGTGAAATTAATATATTATTTAAAGTATGTCTACTGCTACTATGCAGTGTGACACAATCTTGATCTCTCTTAGAACACCCATCTCCAACGTCTATTCATTTGCCATTTGGAGGATCTAACTTGTACCATTTTCAAGCTGTTACTATGCAGCCACTGTAAAAGAGATGAAAAATTGTCTCTAAACTTTGTATTTCATTCAGTTATAAGTCTGAAAACATTCTAGACCATCAGGATTAAAGATGTAGGAATTGCATATTGAAACATCTTAGAGGATATTCCAGACTTTCTTGTAAATTCAGCAGTGCATCTCTTGGTACATTTTTTTGTTTCCTCTCCTTTACAGCAAGTACCTCACTAGTCTACAGTATTTCCTGTCTCTCACTTGAAATGATTTTTAAATGTGCACTGCTGCAAAACCTTTCTTAAAGCCAGTCATGACTGGGAATTTTCTCTTTTCTATTTTCCCTTTGCCCAGCCTTATCTTTCTTTATCTTGAATTTGCCTTTGGGGCCAGACTTACCCACGTTTCCGAGCTGGATGCAAAGTTTCTCAACCCCTCACTTCTTAGGTCTGCCCCCACCCCAGGGAAGCACAACCTCGCAGTGCTGGTGAGTGACACGGTAATACATTGCCTGGATGAGAGCTGACAGTGCTCTGAGAAATATGACAGTACCTCTGCCCTTGATCAGGCTTCCCATTTGAAAGTTTTCATTTTGGTAATTACATCCTTCCCAGATAGTAGCCCTAGTCATTGATCACACTAATATCATTATAACTGATTCCTGTAAGTCACCTTTTAAAGACACTTTCTATGGTTTCTTTTCCCCCTATATCTTCTTCCTCCGCAGTCACAGGATAAGACTTTTTCTGTCTACCCTTCATCTGATTGATTAGAAATGCCAAATACTTCCTTTATGTATGGCCTGGTAATATACACATCACATTTCTTCCCTTGGGATCTTAATCAGAACAAGTAATGGCCTTTAGCTTTTCTCATTAGCAAAATGGAAAAGCACCATACCCAATCCATTAAAAATACAGCATTGTAATATGAATTTATAGGAAAATGGCTACATGCCAGCAGACATGAAGTGAGTTTACCTTAAAGGATTTTCAGAGGAAAAAAAAAAAAAAAAGGGGAGAAAAAGTCACCCTTTCTGTCTGACTTGCAAACATTTTGAGCCATTACTTATCATGCCTGTCTGTCAGGCATTTTGCTGTTGCTCCTTAAGTGCTGTTTGGACATCTCTGTCATATAAAGGTCATTCATAAGGAGGAAATATGGGTGTTTGAACATGTATTAATGTCTTCACCAATGTTGATTCCCTTCTTGGATTATTCTCCTCATAATCTCTCTCAGAATTAGAGAGAGGGGAGGAAGTTGGGAAGATTTTGTTATTTTGCTTTGCTTCTAATTTTTCACAGAATGTGGTAACCTGAAAAAATATAGCAAGAGCAACCATTACAGCATACTCGTCTATCAAGCTGAGGCTGCTGCTAGGCTTTTTTTATCCCTGTCTAAAACTATTTACAATCAGTACACTGAGACTGAGGACAAGACTGATTAACAGGTTTTTTTTCTCCAATGATGGGAATTGCTTTTTACTTGGCCTGGTCTTTATTAGCCCTAAAAATTATTAAAATTCATACACCAGCTCTAAAAACTTTCAGTGCTTATATTTTCCAGAACTGTAAGAACTGCATTAAAGCATAAATCCATACCAAATGATAATTGTATATAATTTGAATGCATATGAGGTGATTCTGTCTCCTTTGGAAAGCTAGCACTGAAAGAGCACAAAGAACAGCCTTGGAATGCTGCTCTTCTGCCAGCACTGAGACACATCTGTTTTGCTGGCCCCTTCAAGCATTGGTCATGTTATTCCTGGTAAAATAAGTACCAAGCATGCCCATAAAGCTCTGTTTAATAGTGTCTTATGAAAAAGGAGCACTTGCACTTTTTTTTTTCCCAACCAAACCTCAAGTTTCCTCTGTGTTAAGTTACTCACCTGTACAAAGTGAGAGTCAAAGCTGAAGCGTCAGGCTTGCGTTCTTGGCTACCTCACTTAGGGTTCATCAGCTGTGTTGATCACACTTTCCCAACAAAACAATGTCCCAGTACTGGCTTAAGAAAATAGTACAGTGAAATAGTGTGAAAGACCTGCAGTAGTCAAAAATGGGAGGCATTCTAAAGGTGCCTCTCTCTGTAGGAGGCGAATTACTGATTAGCTTACAGGACAGGAGGGCTTAAGGCAAGGAGGGATGACTATTTTTTGAAGTATTGGTATTTTTTTTCCTTCTTTCATTTTCTGTTTTGTTTTTCTGCTGGTTTTCATTGTTTTGTTTTGGTTTTTTTTTTTTAATTTTTGGTATCTTTCCTTCTTCCTTACCTCTTCCCCTCATCATTTGGATGAAACAGTGACAAATTAGGAGAGATCTTGTGTAATTTTTATCACAGAGTAAGTTTAGGAGTTCAGCATTGTTAGCAGATCATTACAGGGTAGATAAGGTGATGACATAGCAGTATAGTTCAGACTACTCTGCTAAAAGTCAAGATGTCTCCTTTGCTTCTGCAGCCCTATTGCTGATATGATCTGATGTGTCTCAGAGATCCTCCCACAGCTGATAATTAACATACTTAGAGACAAACTGTAATATTCTTACTCAGTCACTCTATCAGTAGGGCATTGACTTTAATTTTAAGGGGATCCTTCTCCCATAAGAATTTCAAGAGTTTGTGCAAAGTGGGAAAAGTGAGTCTTCCTCAAAAATGCTTACTATTACCACGGTGTAAGAAAAGCTAATGATCATGTAAATATACTTAAAGATTTTGACACAACAATTTTATGCTAATGAGAAGCAATATTTTGTGCTGCATCACTTTAAAACAATTTACTTTAAACGTAGTGGCATTGGCACCAGCCTTTAAAGGTTAGTATTCTCTGTTATCCCCACCCTATCCAAATACAAATATGGCTGATCCTTTTGCAGATGGAAGAGTTGGCTGAGCAACATCCATGATTTCCAGTTTGTGGGAAATTAATCTTATGAAATTTGGTTTCATTCCGATTCAACTTTTTTTAAAACTCGGAACAAACCAGAAAGATTCTCCCTTGAGCCAAAAATTCCAAACAAAATTTAATTTTCAGAAACAATGCCTCATGATGTTATAATACAAAATATAGTCTGCAAGATCTTGGCAGCTGCCAACTGGCTTAAATGTCCATCTTGGTTTCTGTCAGCTTTCAGGCAGCAGCTGCAAAACACTCCCAGGATTTCATGTTCCAGAGCAGCCTCACCATGTCCGATGCTTTGGGCAGGCTTCCAGACCTTCTAAAGGGTCGGCTTACAGGTCTGCTTACTGAGGGCCAGATTAGTCTGGCAGCCAAGTCAGAAAACCCCAGGAATGTTGCTTTGGGGAGCCAACTTGGTGGGATTGTCCTGGAAAAAAAGCAGGGCACAGGCTTGAAGACAGAAGAGGGACTGCCAGTTTCCAGGTGTGTAGGAAGAGGTAAGGATGTTCCAGAGAGTCACATGAGGACCTGTAGGAAGCAGAGCTCTTGGGACTTGCAAACTCCCTACTCAACCATACCAACTCTGTGTTGAGCTGCCTGGAAGGCATGAGTGAATGATTTACAGAACATTTATCCACACATGCCCAACAGCTGGCTGACTTTCCTCATATCCTTAGGAATAAGGGCCCAGCGTTTCCCAGAGGGAATGTGTTTCCCTCTGCCTAAGCCTGGAGTTGCATGTTCACCACCAGTTCAGGAGAGCCAGCTTTCAAGGCATCCACAATTCCACTGTTGGCTTCCAGGGTAAGCCCAAAAAAGTGATGTCTCCTAGGTGTTTTAGGCTCACTGAACTGGCACATACTCCTCCATCTGTGGACGCAGGTTACTGGTGAGCAGCAGTCATTTTTATGAAGTATTGAAATGGCCCCTTCCCTTCCCTTCCCTTCCCTTCCCTTCCCTTCCCTTCCCTTCCCTTCCCTGCCCTGCCCTGCCCTGCCCTGCCCTGCCCTGCCCTGCCCTCTTCTGCCTTCCCACAGTGATAGCTTTCATTATACTTAGCCAAATATTTTGGGTTCTAGGGATCTATTAGAGGTAAAGGACTGAGGAATGTCATGCTTCAGTTGCTTTTAACAACATTCAGGATGTACACTGGTGGCAAAATTCTATTTTCTTACCACCTTTCGTCTGTCTGGCATGACTGCCTTTTCAAGCAGGAGGGGTTGATATTCTTCCTGTTTCTAGGAAAATTGGAAATACTAATATTCAGGCGGCCTTTTGTCTGTTTTTACTGTTCTTTTTGGTTTGGTTTAGCTTCCAACTAATTGTCCTGGCTTTCATCCGCTTCGTTCTTGGACAGCTGGCCTGTGAGCTGTCCATTTTTATCCCTGGTCTGAAAGAGCAATGGAAAGTGCATGTGATGATGGATGAGCAACTGTTATTTAAAAAGCCTAAGCAGTTCTCCTTTTGTTTTAAAAACTTCATCCATACAGTATGGACATCTGCACACAGCAGTCTGCTTCTCTTTAGACTCTTCAAATTCATGGAAATTTAATAGCAGCTAGAAGACGTTTACCTCTAGAAAATAATTATTTGTTCATATAAACAGATATGTTATTAATAATAGCTCAATGTGCTCATATGTTGAGAAATTCACTGGCACATTTAATTTTTTTTTTTTACTTATGTTGAAAATATTAAAATGTACAGATCAGTCTTCCTTCATCTTACTAGCAGCCATTCATCAGGGACTAATTGAAAGAATTGCAGTTAGATGGAAATTTCTAAGAATTCCTACTAAGGGGGTGCATAGGGATGTTTTTTTTTATATCAGGAGCCACATTTATAATTCCACTGCATCACCCATTTATTCTTCAGTATACAGGACCTGAAATAAGAGTATAAATGTGACAGAATCTCAGTGATTACCAACCCTGGTTGCCCAAGACTGATGCAGTATTCTCTTATGTTATGATACAGTCACTATACCCTGGTTTTATACAGGGTGCTGCAGACAGGACTGCAATAAATCATGCACTAACCCATGCTCAGAAACTTGCCCCAGAGAGCTCATAATGTGCATTCATAGATTAGGAACACAGAGGGTATTAGAGAAAAAAAAAAAAAAAAAGCCTCTTTTGTAGAGAAATGGGTAAGAACTGAAAAATTAAGAAGTACAACAAATTGCTAGAGTCTTTTTCTTTGTTTTAAGCACAGAAGTTTTCCTCTCTTGCAAATGTATCCATCAGGCACATGGCATTATTCGAATTATGCAAAACAGCAGTTTTCACGCCTTGGGGCTATTCATACATGCACTTATACATGGAGAATCAGTTTACATTTCTGTACAGCCTCCATGGATCCCTGCCTACAATGGAGGCTTTGTCACAAGCAACACTGAAAATGTCATGGGCCTTGGTACACTCACATGGACTGCAAGGATCATTGGCACCCCCAGGTCAAGTTCCTAAAGGAAGTTAATGAAAGATGCAATCGGAATGGGAACTTATTTTCACATCCTGATGTGTTTTCCTCTATTTTTTCCCTTTTCACAGTATCTGGAAGTGGTTTGAGTCTTTTACTGAGTTCATTTGTAGTGCCAGCCTTTAGACTAAAAAGTGGTTAAAGTGAATTAGCCAGTTTTTTTATTTATCTGCTTATACTGCTTGCATTTACTACAATTTTTACAAAGTGTATGCTGGTGAGATCGTGGTGCACAGCTGTATGTGGGAGGGTCTGACGATTCTCATATTTGTTTACTCTAAATAGTCTTTATCTGATTAGTCCTGATCTCTCTGCTTTAGTAGCAGGACTGAATTTCAGAAGAAAGAAGAAAAGACCTGTTAGCTGTGGGGTGGGGGTAGCTCACCTACACTTTTTCTTCTATACCTTCGTATTACCCTGATTTCCAAAGATAGGGATTTATGAAGTATGTTTAGAGCTCCTGAAGAGAAAAGGAGATTAGTTTGCAAATATAGTTCTTGAAGTTATTATTCTCTCTACCTTCATTTAACTTACTCAGAGAATTAGGTAACATCTCATTAGGAAGGTTGAAAGGGAATTGATAGCCAGCATTCCTAAATACATTTGTATTACTGAGCAGCAGGGAAGGAATGTTAAATCCGGTAAAGATTTCTATTCTCTGCCTGAACAATGAGTGCAGTGGCCCAGCAATGGGATTCTGTTGAATGACAGAGCTGTTCTTGATAGGACTATGGTAATTGTGTGGTAAAATGGAATTATATTATTATATTCTAGGCCTGGCTGATAATTATTAGCAAAATTATTGTAATATATGCAAAAACTTTGTATCATTTATTCTCCCATTCTTTAATTGGGAGAAAGTGAAATTAATAACAGCCATTGAATAAGTACAGGATTGAGCTGGAAAATGAGAATTCTTCTGGGTAGCAAAAGATATTTTAAGTTTAAAGTGAAAACTGTGGCAGCTGGATATTGTATTTCACTGAACTGCCACTGGTGCTGATGAACTAGATGGTCCTTTTCTCTTCCTGAGTTCCCATGCCTCCATGCCAGACTATGCGATAAGAGGACACAGCAAGACAATGTTCTTTTCTGTTGGAGAACAGGGTATTTTCAAATGAGAAGGTGGAACCAGAGAGAAAAAAGCAGCAGTTTTATTCTGTATTTCATTAGAGTTGTAACCACGTGGCAATGGTCAAAGAGAGATGCAATTTTTGTTCTTTGCAGGGAAAGAGATTTAAAAGTGGAAGGGCAGGTTTCCTTCATGCGGTAAAAAAAAGAAAAAAGATGATAAAACTAAATTCAGCCAACAGACTCATTTCCTTCAGCTTTCCAGCAATGCAAATGTTTTCACATAATTCTGTTAGTGATGCAGTGTCTAGACTTCTCAGATGGTTTAAAAGATAAAAAAAAAAAAGCAGAAACAAACCCTGGCATTAATTCTGGGAATCCTGAAAAGCTAAGTCATTATCTCTGTGCTATAGCTCATGCGGTGATATGAAACCACAAATAGTCACTGAAGACCAGATTCTGGAATCCTTGCTTTCTTAAGATACATGGTTTAGCATTTGCCCATGTCAGACTTCCCATTTAATCTCCCTTGGGCAGGCTGTGGTGGTGTAAATGCTTACCAGCACGTTCTCTTACAAGGCTTCTCTGCATTTTGGTTCTCACCTTTACTGAAAAGGCTCTGTGCCTTCTCAGGAACAGGGAGGCTGATGATATAAGGGAAGAGATCTTTGATTCTTGCAACAGATATACATTGATATGAAACCAAAGCAAAACACCAGAAAAGAGCATTTGCACGTAGAATTTGTAAAAGGCTTCCTTAACATTTTTTTCCTTGCTCATTGCCGTTCGTCCTTAGTAAGTTTGCTGATTCTGAGCATTGTTTGAGTTGCAGATTTACTGTGACCTATCTGTTACTATCTCATTTTGTAAATTATTTTTTGTTTTCTTCATACCGGGAAATTGATCAGATTATTAACTGTTGTCACTCTCTGAAATCCCACAGTACTCACAGTGACCAAGAGAGTTAATGCAACTGCAGCAGCCTCCATCTGATCACAGCTGTGTTATTTTATAGGCAACCAGGCCTATAAATAGAACTGAACTTTAGGGTGGTTTCTTATACATTCTGTTAATGACAGCCTTCAGAACTTAAACAGAGTGTGCAGCCAAACCCTTCTGGTGATGTAAATGAAATAGTTTGGTCTTGCAAGAGGCACTCTTTCAGGCACTGTCTCAGCCGAAATTCAGTAACTAATGACTGGTGTAAGGGGTGTTTGCTATGTTCCTCAGCTGTTATGCAGTTGCCTGACTCTGCCTTGATCTGGGCAGGCTAGGGGCTCATTAGGGCAGATGAATAAATGGACATTACTTGTGCCACAGCCTCAATGTAAAAGCCACTGTAAATTCCCCACAGGTGACTCAGCTCCACCTCTGATGGGGAAGCCATATTACCCTACTGCAACACGCTCCCTCATTCTGCTGGGTACAGGCAGCTGCCTTCCTCCTGGTTTTTATTTCCCAGTGCCTGTCCCCTTTATAGGTTTAGTGTTTGCTGCAGGCTTAACACAATTCTTGCTGGAGCCAGGCTGGGACGCCCTGCTGTTTGCAGATCTCTAAGAAGTGATGTTGTTCTCTGAATTAAACATGATCCTTCTTGAGGGATCTCATTTTGTCCCCTCAACCCACTTCCTCATTTGTTACCTCCTTGCATTTAACTCTTTGTAGTCTCAGAGGGTAGGACATGAAAGGACAGCAGAGGTGTAAGTGTACATTAACACTCTCATTTTCTAGCTATATATTTTTTCACAGATTTAAGTAGTTTCAAAATGCTAAAAAAACCAAAAACCCCTTTGGAAAAGGCATGAGTAGAATTGTTAATGTAGCATATAGACTAAATTGGTACCTGATAAGTGCAGCCTGAATTAAGCAGTTGGGCATCATAAAGCATGAATTATAGTATAGCACTGCACATCTTCAGTGCTGAGAACATGCATTCTCTGTACTGTATGAAGAAAACAATAGCTTACAAGCAAATTAAGAACGTTGCCACCAGCAATGTAGCCGTTTTCTATAATAGAAATTACCAGCTCTTAAAGGATCAGAGTGCCAAAAAAAGCTCCTTTATAACCTCTAGATCCATCATCTGTGCCTGTAGAGTGACTATTCATTTCACTGTCAGAAATAAGAAGCTTCTACTTTTAGACCCACAAAGTCTGTACAGTTGTGGAAGAATGAACAGTGCTTTCTTCTGCCTGGCACATACCTTGTTGAATGACCAATCACACCACAATGACACTGATGGAAACACATGACTAGGAAAGGATGCATTTGGATTTTTCAGATTCTCTCATTCCATAATACTAATATGTAGTGGATTTAGCTGGGGGCTGCTGAGCTGAGCATGTGAGTCATGCTGTCTCTGTCTCACTTATATCAGTGGGTTCATGGAGTGTGCAATGAGTGTGGTTCATGGAGAAAATAAATCCCAGTGATTGTCTTCTGACATAGATGTCTTCTTTGTTTTCCATCTGCCTACTTCCAAGTTACATGAGGCTCTTGAGCTAGATGGGAAGCCGTTTGCAAAGTATGTACATTTACAGGAGCTGTGATCCAAATGGAGCTGCATTACAACAGAGTCCCTCAGTTCAGGGATGTCCTTAGACTAGAATTTTCATCCTGGGTGGTCTTTAACTGAGTAGATACAAAATATTTAACTTTTCTTTAAACTGTAGGATAATTTCTGAAGTTCTTTTCAACCTCCTAGAGTGGGCTCTACCCACTTTAACACATCCAGAGCACATCCAGAGCACATTTTTTTTGGTGGGAATAACTAGGTAAAGTGTCTGGGGGACCCAGGGAGATTCCAGTGGGCTCATTGTGTGCTGGATATGGAAGCTACTGAGCAGCAGTGTTCAGGGAGCTTTTTGCTAAACAACGAACTGTGAACATTCATGACAAGGAGTTTAACTCTTGCATTATCCAAACCCACTGATATAAGTATCAACACTGACATTGTGCTTTAACTCTATGTAATCTTTATTTATCCTGTGAGATCAGAGAATTAGGATTATGTAGTTCACAAAGGAAAGAAATACGTGTGAACTTGCTTGAGCTAGTGTCAGGTCTAATAAAAATTAATCTATCTCCATTTCATTACACTGTTAGTAAACACACTAAGCTAAAGTAGCTTCTGAGCACTAGGCTTCCCATGATAGAAACTGCTCAAGCAGGGCAGACACTCCCAAATTCATGTGGTCTCAGCTGGGACTCCCTGTGCTGCATGTCTGAGGGGACTTCAGATACTAGACACCAATTATGTGTCTCCGAGAACTGAGCTGTAGGTGTCCTTTGTAGGTGGGTAAAGATTTTTACAGAAGCCTCAATGAACCCTTAAGTGAGACCCTAGAGATGGAGAATCAGTTCCAAGCCCCAGTAAAATGTTTAATTGTCGACCCAGTAACGCCTGCCTGAAATGGTGAGGGTATCTTTGCATTCATATTAAATATGCTGGACATTCAACTGGAGGGCACCTGTGATACAGACCAGTGCTGCTGTGGGGTCCAGGGCCAACTGGACCAGTTAAACACATGTACTCTGTATCACTGAGCCTTGGCTAAATTTTCTTAGGACAAAATTCTTTGCCACAAGTACTATGACTTCACTGGTGCCATTGGTGGCACAAATTGGGTTCACAACACTTTTCTTTTTAATTGTAGAACTCTAAAGGATAATTGAAGCACCATTAGAGAAGACATTTAGACAAGCAGAATGTATATTCAGGGGAGAAGTCACTCTCCTACAGTTCCCCAGGGAGTCTGGCAAGTAACTGGATAGCTTTGGTCTCTGCTGCTTAAAATCATTGCTGTTTGGCTGAATTCAGTTAAAATTCCTGCAAAATAATTAAACTGGGAGAACATGGGGAGGTATGAGTATCTGAAAAGACCAGGGCAAGCAGGCTTTGGCCAGGGCCACCAGTGACACTCAAATCAACAGTACAGTTTTCCCTAGAGATTGTCTGGCAGTGAAAGAAGCAACATGAAGTAGTCTGGCAAGTAAGATCAGGATCTGCCTCAAGAGATAAAACGTAATAGAGTAAGAAACTGCACAACTACTGAGAGCAGCGCTTTCGGAGTCAGCAAAGACATCAATTAATTCCCAGACAATTTCCATTGTTGTGCTACAGAATACAATGCCAAAGGATTTTGCAAAAAATGGAGTGGTATGAATTAAAGGCAGTTGAATAATTTAATATTTGTATATTAGGTTGCATGGGTTTGTGTGTAAGGTAAGGGAATGGCAGACGACTGCATCTTATAAGAGTCTGAGTGCTGATCTTCTGCCAGCTTCAAGGAAGAAATCAGGAAGTTCAAGTTGAATGAGACCACTTTATTATTGAAATTAACACTTTCTATATATACAGGTGAAGCTAAACTGCATAGATGTTTAGAACCCTCGTAGGTCTTTTCAGAGCTCTAAGAATGTGTGCTTCAGGTTAATGTTAAATATTGACACATTTAGAGCAATGCTACACAACAGATGTCTTCCCAACATGAGAGGGCAGCGTTACAAGGCAGAATGAACGGAGAGGAAGGGGCTCTGGAACACCCTGCTGCAACATTCTCATTAGCTCTTAATCTGTGAGGCAGGAGAGTCGCCCAGCTCTACTGAGTACAATAGGGAGAGTTGGCCTCATGCTCTTGGGGGGTTAGCCTTCATAAACAACACTACTGAATTCAATTCTCTTCCTGAAGAACGAGGAAAAAGAGCTGCAGAAAAACATGGCCTGGTACA
>VZTN01033140.1:138144-193148 GCA_013400515.1 Erpornis zantholeuca | reverse complement strand
AAAATGTAGCATTGAGATAAGGCAAAAAGAGAAGTTCCTCAGCAGCATCTTGGAGAGTCTCATGTGTTGCAGTTTTTCATTTTAGATTTGATTTTCCTTTGAAACTTCTTAGAAAAGAAGTTCTTAGGGGAAAAAAAAGAAAAGATAAGATAAGACTATTTTTGCAGAAAGAATGATCTCTTCTAAACTTTGCCTGCTTTTGGCTGCTGCAAAATACAATAGTTAGGTCATAGATGTATGGCAGCAAATAAAAATGTAATAGTTTTAAAGATAAACCTAATCACAGACAAAATCTGATACTTGGTAGAGACTCTATGAGTGACTTGCCCTCTTTCCTCACAGTCTCATGGGAGTGTGCTCCTGCTCCTACAATCTTCCTATTTTCCAGATTTTGCCCACCCCCCTTTGGGAAACTGTGATTTCTGGCAGGGATGCCTGCTAGGAGGCCCCTCTGGGAGAAGGTGTGGACCCATCAGTTCTTCTGCCACCATCAGTTGCTGTCTGGGCCACTTTATTCACCTGTAGTTTGTCTTCTTAAGCATATGTACTGACACTGGTTCATTTCTATTTTCTCTCCTGGGTGTGTTTGAGTATTCATAAACCACCATGTCTTGTACAATGATGGTTTGCATTCTCTAACCCAGGAGTAGACTAAGGGCTTAGAGTAATTAATATTTAGTTTATTAAAAGCCAGAATCTGTAAAATAACATTTTCTCAAGTTCTGTTTATGTGTAATATTGAGCCTTCAATTTCTATCATCTTCTGCACCCTTAATTTAATCTTAGCAAAAGGAAGGATGTCAGTTCTAAAAACTATATTTAGAGCTGTGAAAAACAGCATTCACTGCAAAATGGGATTCCTGATGGAAGCAAATATGCTTCCAAAGAGTAGTTCTGCTTCCCAAAAGGGCAGGCCCATTGTAATACCTTTTGGTAGGGTGACAGACAGGGCAATCCAGGCAATCTGCTTGTCTCACTGTAATTTGCTACATATACTTAGTCCTGAACGACTTAAAATTAAAATCTCCATAAACCTCCATGAGTGGGATATGTGTCCCACAAAATGTAAGCATTTAAACAGGGTGGTTCTGTTCATTCATTGCTGGCCAAAGAATTTTTAGTACTGGTTTGCATACTGTGTGCTGAAGGCCTAAATTACTGATAAAACATAGTAACTATTTTCTCAACCTTCGGAAATCCATTTTGCCAACAGATGAGATTGCAGTTGATATCCCTGGATAGATGAGTTGTGGTTCCTATATAGATTTTTG
The DNA here is from genome assembly GCA_013400515.1 of Erpornis zantholeuca. Taxonomy (NCBI): domain Eukaryota; kingdom Metazoa; phylum Chordata; class Aves; order Passeriformes; family Timaliidae; genus Erpornis; species Erpornis zantholeuca. The sequence continues at coordinate 191,877 of VZTN01033140.1, read as the reverse complement.
GAAATATTGTACACATTCTACTATAAATGCAGGAAATAGGCAGGCAGCTCTAAGTGAAGTTTACAGTGTTGAAAACAGGGAGCCATTTCTGTTCTTTGGGCTATGTTCTTTAGCTGTGTCAGGATGATAAACAGAAACTCCATGTTAATCTGACTTAGTAAGGAGCTTTCAGGATGCAAGTTAGCAGATGCATTTGTAATCTGACTGTTTGTAAACAGATACAGTTGTTGACCTTGCTCGTTCTGGATGTGCTTCATCACTATAGCATCAGAAAACCATTATACATTTTCCCCGTTACCTAAATTGCACAAATAAAAATGGAAGCCAGAGCTTTCTGCCACCATTTTCTCAAGTAACTGCATTATCTCATAGCTGAGGGCCTTGTGCTGTTTTCATGTTCTTATGCAATGCTTTTAATCCTCTGTGATCGGCATCCTTTAAGAATTAGAGTGTCCAGTTTTTCACTCCCATTATTTTTATGGGCTCACAGTACACGTACACTTGTGCTGCTTAGAAACCACTGTGTGAAATAAATTGATTAATAACAAGCTGTATTTAAGTGTTCCCCTGCTGGACTTGTTGTCTTTTTCTATTACTTTTTTTATTCTTGTTTTTATTATGCAAAATAAGTCATGCTCATCATTGAGCTGGCTAAAAAAAGGTGAACACCAAACTCTTAAATTCTACCTCTGTAAAGTGCTGAGTGTTAATTGGTTTTCTCAGTAGAAACTGTCTTGAGAGGGAATATGACTATAGTATAATTGTGTGAAAGCAAAACATCTGCAAGACTGAAGGAACATCAAGTAGGTTTGTTTTCTAATAAGGTACTTGAAAGGAATTAAAATTATTAAAAAAATATTACTGCTGTGGCATGTAAAATAGTAATCCAGTGGCTTGTATCTTCCATTTCTCACACAGAAAGCAGAAGTTGCTTAGTGGGAGTCTCAGAGACATATCATCCTTGGAACTTGGCTTGCACACCATTTTCTTTCTAAGATTAAACCTGCCAAAAATGTGTCAGATTGGGTAATACTGTTGCAATTTCATCAAGAAAAGAGGACCAGATTTCACAAAGAGTATGTATTTTTGCATTTTCCTCAACCCAGTTTATCCCCTGTCAATCATATCTATTGTTGTGTCAGTGGTGCTTTAGTTTGGCAGTGGGGTGATGGTATTCCTGTCACATTTTATATGGGAAGTTGGGTCCCTGGAGGGCTTTTCATACTGCATGCCCATTCAGAGTATCAGCAGTTGATCCATGAATCCCAGATAGATCCATAGTCACCACTACACTAACTACTGCTCTGTAGCATCTCATTTTCCTTTTACATGACCTTTTTACCTCGCGTTTTTAAAATGTCACATCCAGAAACAAGTAGCTAGACAGTGTGAATTATTCAGAAGTGCTGGCTGCAGCCAATTCCCACCACTAATAGAAAAGTAATCTATTTACTCTGGCTTCTTTTTTTTAAACCAAAAGTGTACCTGAAGCTGACCAAATAGCACATGGCTAAGTAATATCTTTATCGGAAGAACTTTTAATTGCTTTTATATTCATTGATTTGTGAAGTCTCCCAAAGTCTTGCAGGAGCTGCTGTATTTCTTTATGCTTAATGGACTCCTCCATCTTCCCAAAGTAAAAGAGTGGGCTCTGAAACTGGAGAGCACTGCACCACTGTGAAGGTGGCACGCAGCACATCATGTCCTGGCACAGTGTGCCTTGCAATTAGTGGTCAGATACTCTGTAAAGCATAATTGAGTAGCTCTCTAGCAGAATGAAGCATCTGTTGCACCTACTCGCAATCTTGGCTTCCTGCCCCTTGCAAGCCTGATATCAGTGTAGCCTTGCATCACTAGAAAAGCTGACAGGCTTCTGGAAGGTATTTTGGATCTTGCCTTCAGGTGTTTTAGTCCTTCACTAAATCTCTCGTTACTCGGTGTGGTAGAATGCCAAGTGCTGCCGTTTTAATTCGCACTAAATAACAACTGAGTTCATTGAGGTGAGTGGAACTACTTAATTAGGAGCAAATCTGTAAACAGAGTTTCAAAATCTGCTTCAAGTTTATCTAAAAGCGACTTACAGAGAAACAGGAGAATGGCTGTCTTACAAAGCAATACCTTTTTCACTCACATGTGAGTGAATATCCATGTACCTTTGTAGTGTCTGTAATGGAAAATTTGCAGTCAGTTGCAATTTGGCTTAACATGCTATACTGTGGCCCAATATTCATAGAAACATTTTGGGTCTGAATTACCCATTTTTCTGTATAAAATTATTGGCTGTAAACCTTTTTGTTTTCTTTTTTCCTCAGCTAATTCTAATGACCATGACTGACTTCAGTGGCTTTAAACTGAAAAAGAGTAGATTAGATAAAGAATACATTTTTTTCTGTGAGGTTGGTGAGGCATTAGAACAGTTTGCCCAGAGAAGTTGCGGATGCCCCTCCACTGGAAGTGTTCAAGGTCAGGTTGGATGGGGCATTGAGCATCCTGGTCTGGAGGAAAGTGTCCCTGCCCATGGTGGTGGGCTTGGAACCAATCAGTCTCTTAAAGTCCTTTCCAACACAAACCATTCCATGATTCTCTGACTTCAGTTCAGCCTCTCCAGCCATCCTAAGTAAGTAAAATATATTCAGTGACAGAGATGATTGATCTGCCTGTCATATAAAGAACTGGAAAGCAGTTTGTAGTATGTTAAAGACCTAAGTGTTTCCTGCTTATGTTCAGTTTCTGTTTTAGGAAAACAAGATGTCATAAGTGGCAGAGTTAAGGAGAGAACTGCAGAAGACGGGTAATCAAGCAATGACCAAATAAAAACCACATAATGGAAGGAAACTTATTTTGGTTCCCTGAACATGATACAGAGTGAAAAATATTTACCAGTGTTCATGACTAAAAAGAGAACCAGGTCATGCTGCCTTTCTTCCCCTCACTGCCACTGTAAACACTCACTCCTAACAGACCCTCTCAAACAGTTTTGTGTTTTTAGGCATTATCTTGCACGTCATCATGCTTCTACATGCTGCCTTCCCTACTGAGAAACTATTATAGCACGCTGGACAATAAAGGCTGCCTGCTGTGATGAATGCTGGCTACCCAAGGGCAATGACATCCTTCCTGACTTCACTTCTGAGCTGCTGACTGTGCCTCCCAGCAGACCTATATGGAAGATCTTAAATAAATTGATCCTTAGTTTTTTTTATTTACTCTTAGCTAGTGAAATAAATTTAAAAAAAAATCTTAAAGAAAGGAAAAGTGTTGCGCTTTATTGTTGTGTACACAGTACCCAACTAACAAAATTCATTTTGTTAACAGGCAGAAGGAACTGCAAGTTAGCACAAACGGAGGAAAAATGTTGGTTTAGTCTTCTCTATACAGCTTGGTGACTTTATTTTTTCTCAAGGCTCCAGACAATGTATTCCAGCATACGACTTGTGTATGGTTGCTCCAAGCTGCTCATAAATAAAGCTGATCAAGGCTTCTTATTGATCAGATTTTGATTTCTTCTCTCAGGCAAAATAAACCCAAGAATGCTGCATTTCTCTGCTTGTAGAAATAGTCTTTTCATGTATTTAGATAATTGCAGCAGTAGTTTTATCAGTTCTTGATGAATTCAGAATTTAAAAGTATTTCTAAGAGTCAATTTCCTTCTGTTTTAGTTGTCTGATGCTTGATTTTTATTTATTTTATATTGGTTTGATTGGTGTCTTGAAAAGTTTGTGACACAAACTGTAGCATTCTGATTATAAAGATTTGGAAAAATCTTTCTCTTTTGTTACATTCTTTAGTTTTCAAATGCCATTTTTAACTTCTTGTCTTGGAAAAAGAACACTGCTCTGGCACTGTCTCTCTCAACAGAAGGAGGACGGCTATCGAGGGTAAAAAACGTCTTAGGGTCAATTCAATTGTCCACAACAATGTTTTCCTGATCTTTGGTGATGATGCACAGTGTTTTTGTTACAGCAAAGCTACAGCAGGCTTTTGCATGTTTCCATCTAACAGGTCGTTGCTAATTCTATCAGAACCTACTATGCAACAGATATATTTGATTTCTCAGGGTGCAAAGATGAGCAGAGTGACGTATTTATTGCTTGTGTGTTGCTCTCAAAACCCATAGTTAAGTCTGCCTTTATTGAAGCTGTAGGCTCTTACAGGGCAGTGACATAGGCATGCATGCTGTTGTCCAAACAGAACATTCCAATATCTAGAACCTGGAAAAAGCAATGCTTTCCAAAGATTCTTGAACAGTTGTGATAAATTTTGATTTAGGATAATGTGCCAGGAAAGAGATGCAAGAACAGTCTCACTTGCACACGCTGAGTGATAGTCTTGGTTTTTTAATGAGGTGTGCCAGGATTTGCAGCGTTCCTCCAGGCTGCCTGACATTCTGGCTTGCTGAAGGCTATGGTATCTCCACAAATGGGACTTCCTGGGCACAGCTCCCAGTGTGACATTTTTGCACTTTTTTAGGAGGTACTCTCAATGGAGTCCTTTAAAGCTGTTCCAACAGTTGGATATGACCCACTCCAGGAGATTTTACCCCAAAATCATTAGCTTGACCTGTATCCTTAACCAGCTGTAATCAGTTTCCCGTATTACCCAAAATGCTTATTTTGGTCGCAAAATCCTGTAATGCCTACATTATCCTTGATGAAAATTATTTTCAATTGTCCTGATAGCTGTTTTTTAGAGTCCCAGGGGTGTGCCAGAGCCAACAGATATGATAGTCTTACCTCTTTTGATACTGTCTCCCTAAAAAATATCCTAGACAAAAAGGTTGCAGATCCTATGTTTGAAGGTAGTTTGACAGCCAGGGACCTGGTCTTCATTATGGTTAATTGATATCTGGGCAGCCCTCTCCCAAACCCTGCAGAACAGCCATCTGTGTTGGGCATATCTGGAAGCCAGAGGGGCTGTTGTCTGAGCTGGTGAGCAGATGGGGAGTTCACGAGCACTTGAGAAAATTTAACCCTGAGACTAATGTCTCCTGTGAAAGTTGTAACTTGATAGACTGGATTAAGGTGCCTCTTAGTGTATCTATTCCAAGTACTTTGAGAGAAATGATTGCTTTTACATGGACTTGAGGAAAGAAAGAGATTTCCAAAGAAAAACATTAAATAAATTTGGTGAAATCTAAAGCTTATGATTTCTTTTCCTGAAAATTTGCATTTCGATGTTGATAATGTACTCTTCTGTCACGGTGAAGACTTTGAGAGTTACACTGAAGATAAGCACGGAGTAATCTAGTCTTCCTATTTTGTTTTCATCTTATGTAGAAGTCCAGTAGTGACTTCTAGAAAACCCAACTCCAGTAGAATAACAGTAGTAAAAAGAAGGGGGAAAAAAGGCGGTTCATTCTTGTGACACAGGACAAGTGCAGCACTCACAGGTGGTGTTTTAACTTGGGACTGTGAGTTACAGGCTGTTAAGTGTTCTGCTAAGCCATGTGTTCGGTTTAACAAGTAAAGGTAAGTAAAAGACATTGGCCTGGTACTTTCTCAGAGATTTTACTCTTACAAAATAAAGTTTCTGATCCCCAGTAGATCACTGTACTTCCAGTACCAGTGCATATTTTGTTTCTCTCCACCAGTCCTACATGCAAGGGTTGGTGTTCAGCTTTGAACATCAGACATGGTCCTTTGCATCCCAAAGGAATATCTTTGGTTGTGGAGAACCCTTGGACACCAAGATAATAACATATACTACATGCTTATGGTAGTGACCTACAGACCGTGAGACTGACCCTTCAGTTATCCTACATCAAGGCCACCCAAGAGATGCTACCAAAACTTTCAAAACAATTAAAATGAACCAGGATTTTTTCATAGTGTTTTTTGTTTATTTGTGGCTGTTTTTGCTTCCATTTGGACTACGTGTCTTCTTCTCTGGGCAAAAAGGTCTTTTTCTCTGCAGAGATTGGATGAAGTATGTACCAATAGATGAAAAAAGACATCTCTCCAACTCTTGTATTTAGTCTTGGAAGAACATCAATTTCCTTTCAAATTTTGAGTAGTAAAATTAGGCACATCCAAGGCTCCTTCCCTGCTCCTTTTTAATTTCAGCAAATTATGAACTATTAAAATGAAGATCAAGCTTCCTTCCACATCCTTGCATTGATTAGACTTTTTATAATCTGGTGGTGTTATAAACATGTTGCAGCAATAGGAATACCATCACTGGTGAATGGAGGAACCCTCATTTAAGCTGTAGAACAGGCGCAAGTGTTTATATTAAAGATCTGTAATTCCCATGTTTATTCTTCTGCTGGAAGGAATTAGATACCATGCAAGATTTTCATAGTTTCAAATGACAAATTAAATATCTTATTTTTTATTAATAAACTACTTGATGTGAGTAGCCTTATGGGCTGTTCATTCCTACAGCCTGTGTGGTCCAAGAGATGTTTTTCTATACTTGAGGGGTTCATATTAATACTCAGCTTTCACTCTTGGTGTCTAATCTGGTACCTTCCTAATCATAAATTTAATGGGCCCAAATACCAGATTTTGAACCTAGGACAGAGTTACACTGGGCATGAGTAGGAATTGTGAGAGGAGTAGCTGCAGAGCTGCCCTGCACAGAGGGATCTGGGGGTGCTGGATCTGGGGCAGCATATCACTGGGAGTCAGCACTGTGCCCTGGCAGCCCAGAGGGCAAACTCCATCCTGGGTGCATCAAACACAGCATGACCAGCTGGGCTAAAGAGGGGATTATCCCACTCTGTTTGGTGTTGATGAGGCCTCATCCTGAGCACTGAGCACAGTTCTGTGACCCACTATTTAAGAAGGACATGCAGGTGCTTGAATGTGGCCAGAGGAGGACAACACAGCTGATGAAAGGGCTGGAAGTCACCATCCTGTCAGGGGTGGCTGAGGGCTTTGGGGCTCATCTGGTTTAGGGAAAAGGGGGCTGAAGGGTGACCTCACTGTTCTCTACAGCTTTCTGAAAAGGGGAGGCACTGAGCCCTTCTCCCTGTTATCCAGTGGCAGGATGTGTGAGTATGGTCCAAAGCTGCACCAGGGGAGGTTCAGACTGGGCATTAGGAAGCATTTCTTTACTAAGAGGGTGGTGAAAATGCTGAAACAGGCTTCCTAGAGAGTCGATGCCCCAAACCTGTCAGTGCTCTGGAGGCCTTTAGACAATGCCCTTAACAACATATTTTAACTTTTGGTCAGCCCTGAACTGGTTAGCAGTTGGACTAGATGGTTGCTGCAAGTCCCTGCCAGCTGAACTAATCTATTCTGAAATATTTTCTGACTTGTTATTCACATTGTTACAGTTTAAACCCAGTTGGCAACCAAGCCCCATACAGCCCTTCACTCACTCCTCACCTGGTGACATGAGAGACCTGGAGGAGTACAAGTGGGAAAGCTCATGGGTTGAGGTAAAGACAGTTTAATAGGTAAAGAAAAGCCACATGTGCAATCAAAGCAAAACAAGGAATTTATTCACCAGTTCCCATGGACTGGCAGGTGTTCATCCATCCCCAGAGAAGCAGGACTCTCTCACATGTAACAGTGACTTGGGAAGATCAACAACATTTTTTTGAATATCCTCCCTTTCTTCTTCTTCCCCAGATTTCTATGCCGAGCATGATGCCATATGATCTGGGATTTCCCCTTGGTCACGTGGGGTCAGCTGTCCCAGCTGTGTCCCCTCCCAAATCCTTGGGTACCCCCAGCCTCCTTGATGGTGGTGTGGGGCAAGAAGCAGAAAAGGTCTTGGCTCTGTGCAGGCACTGCTCAGCCACAATGAAAACATCCCTGAATTATCAACATTGCTTCCAGCACAAATTCAAAATACAGCCCATACCAGCTACTATGAAGAAAATTAATATTATCTCAGCCAAGACCAGCACAAACAAACTCTAGCAATTCTGTTCTCCTACCTTTTTAAGCTACAGATAGGTTTTTTTGTAACCTTCTTTGTTAAATGTCAGAGAAACAACGAAGTTCACTGGGACACACTGAAGTGGTTACAGGTTTTGCTATGCTTTGAGTCCGACCCTGTCTGTGAAGAAAAAGCGAGATGAATGCACAAAAATAGGGAAGTGAACAGTGCACTGAAGGGCTGGGTAATTGGGGTAGGTGATGGTTCTGCTCCACTTTGCATCGGTACAGCCTCACCTTGAGCACTATGTGCAGGTCTGGGTGCCACAATGTAAGAATGATAACAGGGCTTTGAAGACAGTGAAGGGCAGTGAGGGACAGCCATATGAGGAGTGGCTGAGGTCACTGTGTCTGTTCAGCCTGGAGAAGGGGAAACTGAGAGCAGCCTCAGTCTACAGTTTCCACGTGAGGAGAAGAGGAGGAGCAGGTATCAATACTTCACTCTCATGACCAGTGACAGAACTCATGGAAATGGCATGGAGCTGAGTCAGGGGAGGTTTAGGTTAGATATCAGGAAAAGGTTCCTCACCCAGAGGGTGGTTGAGCACAGGAACAGCTCCCCTGGGAAGTGGCCACAGCACCAAGGTTGAGTTCAGGAAGTGTTTGGACAATGCTCTCAGACACATGGTGTGACTCTTGGGACTATCCTGTGCAGGGCCAGGAGTTGTAGGTCCCTTCCAACTCAGCATGGTCTGTGATTCTATAATCTGTTCCTTGTACCCATGTTTATAAAGCTGCTAGAGAAAGGTAAGTATGACACAGGTGCCTATTCAGAGATTTGGCAAACTTGTAGCAGCTCAGGACTGTGTGAGACCTTTCTTTCATTGTCTTTCTGGTCAAAGGCTAGATTGCTGTTGCAGAGTATGAGATTCTAGCAGTCCAGATCTGACTTTTCTTTTTTTTTGGCAGGGGGAGGACAGTAGAGGAAGTAAACTGAAAACTGCAGGAGTTAAGAGACAAAAGGAGACATGTCAAGAAAATACAGAAATATCTTGCATTTTAGGTGATTTTTGGAGCTTATCTGAAGCTGTAAGGGATGGGAAAATAATTTTAATCGCTTATTCTTTGCGTTAGTTTGTTCTTACCAGCTCTTGACCCAAGGACAACAGAGGTTAACAGCAGTGCAGTATTTCCTGTACTTCTACATGACAGCAAGCAGGGTGATGATGGTAAAACATGCTGCATTCAGGCTACCTGTAGCTTCTAGCTTTAATGTCAAAGATAGTTTGGCCCCACAGATGATCAATGGACTAGATATTTTATTGGTTTTATTTATTAGTCAAACCTTAACTCATATGAGCTTAATGGTTTCCACACTAAGATATATAGGAAGCTGGCTGAAGCAATCACATTAATAAATTCTTTTTGAGACGTGTGATATATTGCTGAGTTCCAAGAATTTACAGATATGAGAAGGGGAATGATAAGCTATGTAGGAACACTAGGAAAAATTCCTGAGAGAAGAACAGCAAACTGAATGTTAGCTACTGATGTAGATGGATGAGGAAGAAGAAAAAAAAAATGAAATGGAATGTAGAACCAGCATTGCCATATGCAAGATAGTAAATAATTCTTATTTTAGTCTATTTGCATTGAATACCATCTCCAGTTTTGGGCATCCACAGTTTAAAATATGAATAAGGGTGGTCAGAAACCTAAAAAGCATTATGTCTAGGAAATACTGAATTTTAAGTGGATGTTTTGCCTAAAAGAGAGACCCAGTGTGGAGACATGGGAAAAGCACTCAAAATATGTGAAGTGCTTTTGTAAGAAAGAGTAAAGAATTTTCTCTGGGTCTGCTGGGAAAGTTACAAATACAAGTATGAGTTGTGGCAATTTTCAGGAGCGAATATCTAATGTTTAGAATCCCAAAGAATTTCATGTTGTACAATTTCCATCCTTTGAGATTTGTTACAACAGGTTACAGTTAGGCCAATATAGAAATGGATTAAATACATCATATTTTGCTTTTGGCAAAGAGTAAAAAATAAGTAGTCTCCTGATAACTTAGCTGTTCAGCACGCTTCTGTGTTCACTAAATTTCTGACACTCCTGTGGTCCACTTACTGTTGGTTCCACCTGTCTGCCAAATAAAGCCTTAACATAGCTGAGCATGTCCTTAGTTGAGCACATTCTTGGTTGGTTACAGTTTTGGGGTACTCCTGGGGTTCTTTTCTCTATCTTTTTGGTGACTTTGTAAAATAAATTAATGTGTCTTCTAAGAATAGTCTCTTCTGTGAGAGTTAATTTTAAAACTTCTGCTTGGAAAGAAGAACAGTAGAACTTGGTCTGCTGATCTTTAGGAGTGGAAAGTTCGAACTGTGGCTGCAGCCAGTGTTCTTCAGGGTGGCACTGGTGGAGAGAAATTAGTGAAGAATCATCTTTAGGGGCCACAGTCACACATGAGCCTTTTGTGTTGTGATAAATCCACCTTACTACAGCTGTGCTTGGTGGGGTGAAAGCTGCATAGTGCCAAGAGGTGGAATACTTTAGTTATTTACCAAACTGAAAGGGTAAGCTTTGATCTGAAAGACCTCTTTAGTAGTTCTTACAGATCTGGCCCAAAGTTTTGGTCTGAGAGTGACAGTCAGCACTCTTGGATCTGATTCTAGCTGAGAACCTCACTGTATAGCTATCATCTTCAAAAGGAGCAGAAGTAGAAAGCAGCAAAACTGGATCTATATAATTTGTGAAAGGAAAATAAAGTACTGTAAATATATTGTCATTTCTGTATTTGTGACTTTCAAAGGATAGAATGAAAACCATTAATGTCATTAAGTGAATGGCAGTGATTATGAATGAAAGGGATATTCTGGTGTTGATAACACAGGAATAAATAGACTTGGCAGCTGATTAGGAGAGAGTAAGTGAACTGAGAAGAGCTTTATTTAATACAGTTAGGAAAACCTGCATTATTGTATCTTGGGGTATAGCCTTCAATCAGCTATAGTCTTCAACCAGACTAAGCACAAACACTCTTCACATTGTATTGAATAAATGTCATTCTTTTTATTTTCTTCTTTTTGTATAACATGCTAAATGAAATGAAAATATTTGAGTGTCTAATAAGAAATTGATATATTCAAATCACTATTTCTGTATAGCTAAGTGATCTTTAATTTAGGTATAAGTAGTTATCACTGGAGCTGTAGTTAAAATTAAAATCATTATCATAGCATTATTTTTAAAGTCAAAATTTGAAGAACAGAATCTATGTATTCCTAGGATGAATCTACTACTGTTGTTGTCTCTAGCATCTGTAATTAGGTACAAAAAAAAACACTGTTATACTTCTTTTTATGATAATAGCTAATAAACTCATGTGCTTGACATGTCCTTTTTTTTCTGAGTCACACTCACTCTACTCTTGAATTAGTTCAGATAATTACAGCCAAAGCTCATCTCCATTTCTCTGTCCTTCAGAAGTTTCTACCTTTGGTTTGGCTGACTAGAGACTCAGGTCTGTATAGTTCTGTTCCCTGCTGCTGATCACATTTAGCTGACATTATTTTATTCCAAGGAGAGAGGGCGTTTATCTGTTAAAAAATACAATGCTCGTGAAATACAGAATGCAGCTTACAGTGCCACTACATTTTGTAAGAGGGCAAAAGAGTACAGAAAAGAGCAGTTCATCAGCTTTGGTCCCAGGAATTGTCTTATCTCTACATCTTTGTTTGTGTGGGATTACTTACGATCCCTGCAGTCCTCCCTCTGCTGCTGTAAATTATGTAACTGTGTTATATTTTGTCTGCAGCATTAGCAAATGATATATGGAAATCTGATACAGTTTCTCAAATGGCTTGTAATCAGACAAGTAAAACTGGGTTTACGTGGCAAGGATTTGGTAGAGGGGAAGTTGCAGGGGTGGCTTCCCTGAGGCGACATCAGGAGCCATCCCAGTGTCTCACAGAGCTAGTTCCAGATTTTCCAAGGTGAACCTCCTGCTCCTCAAAGCTGAGCCCATCAGTGATGCTGGTGGTGCCTCTGTAATAGCAATTATAAGAAAGGGTAAAAACAAGCTCTGGGGCAGCTATGAGAGAGGAATGAGGGGAAAAAAAGAGAAACAACTCTGTAGTCACCAAGATGAAGAAGGAGGTGGATGAGGTAGTCCAGGTGTCAGAGCAGAGATTGCTTCCAGCCTGTGGAGAAGACCAGAGGAAAGTTGCTTTCCCTCAGCCCATGGGGAGCCATGGTGGAGCAGATATCCACTCTGCAGCCAGTGCAGAGCCCATGCCACAGCAGATGCACGAGCTCTGAAGGAGACTGCAGCCCACAGACAGCCCATGGAGAGCAGCCCACGCTGGCTCAGGTCTTCTGGCAGGACCTGTGACCCTGCAGGACACCTGTGCTGGAGCAGTCTCTTCCTGAAGGACTGCACCCCTGGAAAGGACACACACTGGAGCAGTTCTTGAAGAGCTGCAGCCCAAGGAAAGGACCCACTTTGGAGCAGTTAATGAAGGGCTGGTTCCTGTGGGAAGAACCACACACTGAAGCAGGAGTGGCTCAGATAAAACATTTTGGGGTGACCACAACCCCTATTCCTCATCCCCCTGTGCTGCCTGAGAGGGGAGATAGAAGTCAGGAGTGAAGTTGAGCCTGGAAAGAAGGGAGGAACTTTATCAAGCTTTATAAATCTTACTAAATAAAGGTAGATAATGAAAAGCTGATCAGTCCTGGCTGCTGCCTGTGAGTCTTTTCTGTATTCGTGATGTTTTCTGCACATCCACTGCTTAATTAATAATAAATAATTGATGGTCCAGCAATTGTGCCTAGAGAAGGACAAGCAGTCTTTAGCATTCTTCTCCCCTTCCCCTCATCTTAGGTTTCCAAGGAACTCAGATTTTAAGAATATCTAAAGGATGTGGAAGAATATCCCTTTAGCCTGAAATCATAGAAAAGAAAGCTCTATGTGCTACCATGAAGTTGAGGGAGGGCAAAATGGTTGTTTATTTTTTTCTGTCGTTCTCTCTGATTTAAAAATCAATATGTTTCTTTAACGTGCTCACAGAGAATGCAAAGAAATTCTTTCTCTCCTATTACAGTAGTTAGGGTTTATCTTGAATTGTGTACAGGCAGAGGTGGATGATCTAACAGGAAAGAGTGATAGAGCACAGCTACATCACCACACTGAATATACTGTGTGGATTTAGTGACAGAATCTATGCTATGAGACCAGAAAGATATATACATGGTGTTTTAAAATGTAGGAAAAGAAAAGCAAAAGCAAGAAATTCAAAATAAAGTATATTCTGAGGCATTGTGATAGTGTTTTAAAGAATGAAAGGTGAGGGTTTAAAAACAGGGGATGAAAGAAGTATTATCAGATGAGGTCATGCAAGCTGTCACTGGGATGATCAGACAAAGTCGTAATTCTTTTTTGTTGTTGTTGTTTTAAAACCAGAAGTATTTAACCTCATTTTGGAAGAAGAAAGCATCTGTCATGGAAACTGTATGATTCAAATACAAAGCATATAGCAGTAATAATGTAATTAATTTTTAAAGAAAAAACTGGAAGTGTAAGAAGATTAAATTAACAGGATTACAAATGTAATCATAACAGACAATAGTATTAGATCTTTAGCAACTATTTGGTTGCTGTAAAATGTTGCTGACTGATGAAATAATCATCATAATCAAATATATCAAGTTAATTTCTTTATTTCTAAAATACTTTTCCTTCACCATATCAGAAAAAAATATTAATGACAAAATACAGAATTAATACTTTTGAATGGACACAATCTTGGAAGCCCTCATGATTTGAATTAGTAAAATAATTTATTAAGTTATTCTGAACTGACCTTTGATCAACAACAGGTGGCAGGTTTGTTGCAGTGCCTAAGAATTGCTGTTAAAGATTTCATTTACATTTCAGATAAATCAGTCTTTACATTAGTAACTACATTTCATCTCATTTATTTTTTTATCATTTAGTTGCTTAAGAAATCCCAAATTACTTTGCTCCAAGAGCTGCCAAATGAAATCCTTAATTGTTTATTTGAATTGTAAGGTATAATTCCTTCAAGAGTTAGAGTAATTAAACAAAAACAAACAATCAAGAATGACTACATGGAGAATAAATGTGTTGTGTGTTTTGTAGGGGTTTGGGTGAATTATTTCTTCTAACTTTGAAATGGTTGTAAAAGAGCTGAAATAAGAATTTATGGCCAGAAGTAATTGATTCCACTGTTTGTATCCACAGGCCATTACATTTCTTCTGGTTAATCCTGCATGATCCCCTTGACTAGACATAGCTTGTGTTTTTTGAGCACAGCTTTCAGGAAGTTACTGTGACCCTACCTAAGAATCCTATTGTACTGCAAAGCACTACTTGCTGTAAAACCATTTCTCACATTGTTCTGAGCCTGAAGTTGTTTTACACTGCTGTGTAAAGACTTAAAATTCACATGACATTTCCTTGCTCTGCCTGTTTCTCTGTCTGTGTATCACCCAGCTCCTCTTTCCCTGAGCAGTTCAGAATGTTAGATTAAAATAGTCTCTGCAGTTCCCCAAGCATGGAAGAGGACAGACATCTGCAGGAGAAAGCCAATGTTTTCGGGTCAGAGGCCAGGAGAAAAGTGCTGACCTACTGACCAAATATGTTCTGCTGTAGGTGATCTTATCCATTTTTCTGAGGGTATTTTGTTTTCATCCTTTGGTATCACAAAGGGTGTTAGCAAGTTTATCAGAATTTTTTTATCCTAAGAAACATCAAGTCACTAACTTCTAATAAGAGATGGTATTTTGATAAGATGTGCTATTTTGTTGGGACACACTGAATAGCAAGATTACGTGTTTTTTATCTGTGATGGTGTGAAAGTGCAGTTTAGCTACCTAAGTGTAATTCATTTTAGTGGGTGATCTAGCTAAAAATAGGTAAGTGTTTGAGTAGTATTTCAGTCTTTTGGAGGGGCCTGTCTACACAGAGGCCTGTGGAGTATGAGTATAAAGAATTTAGAACAATACATTTGTTAAATATCATATGGGCACTTCACACTTTTGAAATTTGAATAATGTTTAAGAATCTTATATTCTTTTACATTATTAATAATGCTTTTACTTGGGTGGTTTTTTTGTTTTGTTTTTTAATTTATCAAGTTTCGTGAAGTACAGCTGGTTTTGGTAAACGGAGAAATTTTGTTTCTGCTGAGTGATGACTTTTCTACAAGGATAGATTTAGGAATATTTCTAGTTAACTTCATACTTACTTGTGTTGATTTGTTTCTCAGCAGGTTTTTTTTTTCAGAGATTGACTGAATTAACTGACTGCCAAGCCTATCTTAGATTTTTTCTTTCCATTTTACTGCAAGCATGACACTAATATCAAAAGTTAGCACATATTGTCTTTTATGTGGCAGCATATCAAAGGTTTCCTGATGTGCAAAAATTGTTTCATTCCCATTAGCTCTCCTTGTCACTTCATCATACTGTAACTTAAGTAAGCATGACCATGTTCATTTTTAGTTTTCTAAGTACTGAACTAGAGTTCTCTCTCTCATTTATATTTCTTAAATTTTATTTCTTCACTTTCTTGCTTCTGCAAAGAAACTGTGGAGCAGCGATGCTGCTAATAGGCTTCTTACACGTTCCAGGTGTCCCCAGTGAGATGAGTACTGAAGTCAAGTCTTTCCATTCTTTAGATTATTCCTTTTGAACTGGTAAAATTCTATGTTTAGGGATTTTTAATTATTTCAGAGGTAACAGTTCTCAAAATCTTTGGCTTCTATTGCTGTTTTTGATTCATTATTCCTCATTGCCATTTCCCATTGCTATTATGTTCTCTTCTTAATTTTCAAGACTTTCTGTTCATAGCAATGTTTCATTTTTCAGATATTTTCTTATCTGCTTATTGACCCTCCTGGCTTTCAATATTTTTCAATTCAGCTAAGTCAGGTTTATATCTGGATATATTTTGTTCCTCTTTGCTGCTTTTAGCCCTCAGAGGAATTAAATGTAACTTGTTTTTCTAACCTTTCAGACTAGAAATGTTAAAGTATTTTCTTCTTGCTGTTTCCTTCAAGCAGAAATCAATCTGTTATCCTGTCACTGTATTTGTACCAGCATTATATTTTAATTATCCCAGCTTCAACTATCATTTCACATCCCCTTCTATGTTTTTCCTTCTTTATACCTAGACTTACAGGATCACGGGATAGCTCAAGTTAGAGAGGACCTCAGAAGGACTCTAGTCCATCCTCCTGCTCAAAGCAAGGTCAGCTGTGAGATCAGTCCAGGTTGTTCAGAGCTTTATTCAGCTGGGTTTTGAGACACTTGAACGAGGGAGGCTGCACAACCTCTCTGGGCCACGTGGTTCAGTGCTCACCTGAACTCGCTCCAGTTTATCAGTGTCCTTCTTGCACCAAGGGCAGGCTGCAGGACTGGATGCAGTATTTCAGGAAGGGTCTGATGACTTTTTAATAAAGCAGTATGATCCCTCCCCTCTGTCTGCTGCTCATGTTCCTGCTAATAAAATCTGGAATGCTGTTTACCGTCTCTCTGCTGGGACATGCTGCTGACTCATGCTCAATTTGCTGCCCTTCCAGCCAGGCAGTGCTCAACCTTTGCCATTGCAAGGGTTTCTCCCTTCCTAAATACAGGACTTTGTATCTGTCCTTGCTGAATTTCATGACATCCCTGTCAGCTCATGCCTGCAGCCTGTCCAACTCTCCCTGGGTGGCAGCCTTGCCCCTAAGCATATCAACTGGTCTCCACTAATTTGGGGCCATCTGCAAAACTGTGTGGTTGTACCTTCCATTGCCTCCTCCAGGTCTTTGATAAAGATCTTACTGTGTAATTCTGTATGAACATCCTTTGCCATATTTTTGCTGTAATACAATTGTTTCTTGATGGAAAATATTCTTGATCCTTATGTTCAGACTTGAGTGGCTTTAAGTAGTCAGTGTGAATCTCAGTAAATTATGGTTAAATATATCTGGTGCAAATGAAAAGGTTCACTGAGATTTTTGTGCCAGTTTTAGTGACATCCTTAAGACATTTTAGAAATCAGTATTGCTGTTAAGAGGTTTCTCATTTTGGAATTCGTAGCTTTCAGAATTCGTCCCCGAGCAGATAAATGATATTTTGCATCTGCTTCAATGCAAAGTGACTGTTTGCAAGAAAGTGAGTCTGGTTTTCTGAGGCTGTTATGCCACTTTGCCCTAAGAACAGTACCTTCCACCAGAGAGGGAGTAGGTTCAGCTGAAAGGCAGCAGCTGACACACAGTTACCCTCACTAAGCCCTTGAAATGCTATGGGAAACATTTCTGTGCAAAACCAAAAACTTTCTGTGCAAAAGAAAAAATCCATAGTCTGAATTAGTGTTTCCTTTAATATATTTGGTTACTGTATCAGTCCCTTTTTTTTTTTCCCCAAAAAAGGATATAGTTGCACCTGGAGGAAAAGGAAGGTGATGAGGCCAGGAAAGTTTCTGCTGAGATAGGTGGCAGGGCTGGGTTAATTGTTGAACTGGATCTTGAAGGTTTTTTCCAGCCTAAACAATTCTGTGATTCTGTATCCAATGCCTTATTCTTCCTACTTCTGCACCAATCACCTTCAAGGGAACCTGCTTCATTTACTCATCACTTTTATACCTGTTGGTTTCCCTCAAATATCTTCTGTTTCCTGAGAGCTGTAGTTCCTTATGTCAAACCCTAACATTTTTAATCATATCCAAAAAGAGAGAGAAAGCATCAGAATCGTTCAGTTAAAGTTCTTGCAAACATAAAGGCAGTCCTACTTACTAATGTGGATGCTTATGAATGATGTTCTTTAGTGGAAATGGAAAAGATTATCAATTGATTGGATAAACTGGGCTTAAAATTTTCAGTGTCAAAGTTCCACTGATACTCCCAGGATCATAAACAACTGTGCCATTTTTAAATATGGGAGCTGGACTTCTAGGTCACAACCTAAATACTTCTTAAAATTAAATTCTGGAGCTTGACCCTTGTTATTTCTAAAGAGAAAAGGAATGTCTGACTCAGATCTCTTAGCACATTTACACATTTAGGCTCCACCGAATGGCTTGAGACACTTAATATGTTCACTGGGGCTGATGGTGAGTTAAAATCCTTAATCTCATCCATGTTTCATCTCTGAGCTGCATATCTGACAGTAGGCATAGCTTCTGGTTAGCCTGACAATCACAAATAGGGAACTGGATTGTGACTTCTCAGGACATGCAGGGAATGTGGATGCCCCAAATCCATTGATTTTGAATTGGAGTGGACACTTGGCCTACTTAAAACCTTTAGAAATTCCCAATGAAGACAACTAACTGGAAGCAGGCATTTGTTATGCTCTCAGTGTAGAGGGACTGGTGTTAGTAAGTGGCAGGGGAAATAATTGCATGGGAAGGAAAATGTACTTCAGGCTGATGATACTTGTGCTGCTTGCCCAGCTGCAAGGCTGTGATTCTGGAACAAGGGGGCATGGAAAGGAAGAGGGAGGTTCCCTTCAACTCATTGCAGCTGTACAAGTTAAGGAGACACACTGAAACAAACAAACAAAAAAAATCCCTGCACAACCCAAAAAAAGAAAATGCTTTAAGAGCAGCTGGTAAATTGAGACAAAAATGTCATTGCCCCAACCCATAATGAAGTATGGTGCTGTGAAAATGCTGCTTCCTCAACTGGAAGTAACAAGATGTTTCACCTGGTGTCGCTTTATCTGATCTGACATGGAGATGTGAAGTCCCCCAGAGCATCTTATAAATTTAGAAGAGAATTTGTAGACAAAAATCCTCCTGGCAGTCAAGATCATGTAATCACAGCTTCTTCCTGATGGACAAAATGTTTGTATTTAGATATCACATTAACATTTAACAAATCAACTAAACCAGGATAGAACGTTTGAATTTGTAAGCTATTTTTGCTTTAAAGTGAACATTTGAGAGTAGGGCAGAAAGGTTTCATTAACATCAATATTATGCATTGTGAGGGCAGTGGGTGTGTGCAATGGAATCCACAAGGGAAGTGAACCAGGGCTGGGAGCTGCAGCATTCTCATGGGAAGGAGCTGGTGGCAGAAGCTTCAGGCTGGAAGGGCTGGCCCACTTAGCTACTCCTCAGGCAATGATGGACCAGAGTGCTGTGAACAGCTGTTGTAAAAGGGACTTGATTGTGGAGCTGGGAGGGTATCCAGAGCATTGCCTGGGCTTCTGGTCATGGTTGCTCTTTGCATTTTGAGTCTCTGCTTTCAGTTCTGCTGGGAGCTGCTTCTGGTTGCTGCTGGGAATGGCTGAATCCTGCTTTGGACAGGCTCAGCTCCTGGGGAAGAGCAGTGGTAACTTGCCACAGCCATTAGCACAGCAGGGACATGCAGCATCTCTGCTCAGACTCGCCTGCGGTGGTGTGGAGGATGTGCAGGGGTGGTCTCAGTGCCCTACAGGGTGTGTTCCCTGTCACAGACTGGTGCCAATGTCCTTTGCACATTGGAAGTCTTGACTGGGATGGCACATCAAGGGAGGCTACTGCTGGCCTCCTACTGCTGTGTGGGGCTGCAGAGCCCCAGGGGTCTCTCCTGGGGACCTGCACACTGAGTCAGACCCTGGCTTGCCTGGGGAAGGAGCTGCTGGAGGGCAATGCTGCCATCCAGGGGGACCTGGGCAGGCTGAAGAAATGAGCCAACAGGAATCTTAGGAAATTCAGCAAAAGCATATGCAAGGTCTTGCCAATGGGGTGGAATGACCTTGTGTAAAATTATGGGATGGGGACGAAATGTCTGGGAGGTGATGGTACAAAAATGTCTGGGAGGTGGTGGTACAGAAAGGGATCTGAGGGGCCTGCTGAACAGCAATTTGCATGTGAACCAAGAGTGTGCCCTTACAGCAAAGAAAGTCACCTGTTTCCCTCGGCTGCATGGGCAAAAGCATAGCCAGCAGGTCAGGGGAAGATCCCTGCCCTCTATTGGCATTTGTGAGACTGACTGTGGAGCACTATATCCAGTTTTGGCCCCCTGGAACAAGGAGGATGTCAATTTATGGAGATCAAATGACGTGGCCCAGGGGTTGAAGCAAATGGTATTCAACACAAGGCTGAGAGAACTGCATCCACTCAGGGTCAGAAGAGATGGCCAAGAGACCACCTGCCAACAAGTATGTGAATGAAAGGTATAGAGGAGATGGAGCTAGATTTTTCTTGGAGGTATACAGATATGATAGGAGGCGGTGGGCACAAGGTATAATACGGAAAATTCCTGGATTAGGTGTCAGGAAAAATGTTTTTACCATGGTGGTGATGAGGTACAGGAACTGGTTTCCAAAAGAAGTTGTGGATATGTTCAGGACTCAAGTGGGCACACCCCTGGCAACCTGATCTAATTATACCTGCTTTGGGCTAATTTTACTGGAAGGCTGGACTAGGCAGTTTTTCCTTACCTAATTATTCTAATATTCTGTAATCTCGTATTTTTATGCAAAAGTTGGAATTTCTCTTTGTTCAAATAATAATAGCATTTCCCGAGGTCTGTATTTAGTAGACCCACACCAGGAAATTTCATATTTATAATAATGTTTTCATTCTGGAAAAATTACTAATTTACTGAGGCAGTCATTCAACAAACAGAGCACCAAAATGCAGTTAAGATATAGATTTATATGGCTTTGTTTGACTGGCAGTTCAGGAAGGCCTGTTTATCTGCTTTAAAGCACATCCATTTCACTTGGGCAAATGAATTTCACTCTAAGAGACAAGGACTTATAGATATTGCACTGTCATGTAGTATTTTGCCTAACTCTTGTTGAATAACTGCTCTAACAATGTCAGGTTTAAGCCCCACTAGTAGGATTTGGTCTTAGGTTTTTTAACTTTTACCTTTTGTTTGTTAACCTTTGCATACTTCTGCTAACGTTTTTATTTCTGTAAAATTGCCAGGTATTCTCTGAAGTTTCGCTGAAAGATGTTTACTATTGTACTTACTGTTCGGGATATTGAAATCAAGGTCCTGAGTTTCTTGATTTAAAAATGTCTCTTTTTCTTCTCATCCAGGTCAATATAAGCAGAGCACTGCGTTCATAAATGTGAAACAAGCCCGCACCATCATGTTTGGCACTAAGAGGTCAGTTTCCACCATTTTCGTTATGCTTTTCATCTAAAGAAAAAAAAAATAAATAGTATGGCTGTTGTGACTCTAATCAGAAAATTTTTCATTTTCTAAAAATATTGTTATACGAAACACATCAGCTAGATATGTTACTTTTTCTATTATAATGATCAGGTTTTCTTTGCTGTAAAGCTCTGGTCTACTTTGACAGGTAGGTGGCATGCAGGCCAGGTAGCATAAATGGCAAATAGCACCCCCAAGGCAAGAATGCCAAATAAGACACTGTACTAGTGCTAGAGGACATCCCTCCTGCTTTCTAGTACAGAAAATAACACCAGGCCAACAAAGCACAAGTGTAAGATAGGTTCTTTTCTGGCATTTTAGGGAGTCTGTACTGAATATGAGGTAATGTCCATCTTTTACTCTCCGTGATTCAATGTTGTACCCCAAATGTCTCAAAAAAATCAAGTGTTTTGAGTCCATGGTGTCTACCTCCTGCATCTTTGATAAGCATCAGGTGATGTGTATCTGTCATCAGACAGTGTGGCCCTGCTGCCCCCATGGTCCCTGCTGAGCCCTCATGGTGCCTCAAGGTGCCCTGTCAGGTAATCAGCTACTGCACCTGTGGGCCTTCTGCAGGGGAGTGTGATTTCTATGCACAATAAAGATACTATAGACCATTCCTCTTGCTGTGAACACCCTGGTTTTTGTGCTTGTTGGCTGGCCTTAAGTTTTTTAGTAGAAGCTAGTCAAGGACTTCAGTACTTGTGCCCCAGTCGCATGTCAGCCTAGTGAAATGTTTGCCCTGTGCAGTAGTAAAGCACCTTTAGTCTGGTACCTGCAGCAAAACCTCACCTCTTCTGGATTGTCGTGAAGAGGGGAGGCTGCCTTGCCCTTAAGAAGCACATATGAAGCATCTTGTATGTCTGCAGGAGTCAGAGGTGGCAAATGATAAGAAAAAGCAGCTTGGTTTTCTGAAGCTCCTGCATGAGTTACACAAGGCTTTGGTGTGAGCTGCAGCCTTGTCAGAGTCAAGGGGCTACCAAGGGCTCCCCGTTCCCCTGTGCTGTCAGAGTCAGGGTGCTACCAAGGGCTCCCCATTCCCCTGTGCTGTCAGAGTCAGGGTGCTACCAAGGGCTCCCTGTTCCCCTGTGCTGTCAGAGTTAGGGTGCTACCAAGGGCACCCTGTTCCCCTGGGCTGTCAGAGTCAGGGTGCTACCAAGGGCTCCCTGTTCCCCTGTGCTCCTGCTGACATGCCCAAGAATTCAGCAGGGTGTTTTGTGTCTGGCTGAAGGGGGATTGGCAGCCCACTCCAGACTCTGTTACCTTGTATGCAAGATGCATATACAATACATTTTTAGGGTATCTTTCCAATAAAAGGAAACTTTGTTTGTATTTTTAGATAAGGACAGAATCTGTTGTTTTGTCAGCGTGATGAGTTTGAGCTAACTGCTGCAGAGGGTACAGTAACAGAATTGGAAACTTCCCATTTGAGGATTTCTGCTTTTAATTAGTTATCTCTGCAGAATATTAACACTCAAGTATATAAAAGGCATTCTACTAAATGAAATAAATTATTACATTGCATTATATTCAGGTGGGTTAGTTATTTTTCCCAATGTGTAGTACAACCCCATATGAACTCCCTATGGTCTGATCTAAACAATGTTTTTACTTGTAGAATCACCTCTTTGTCTTTTCTTAGTGTTATAAAGCAATGGCAAAATGAAGAATTGTGTTTGGTAGGCTTGAAATGTCATTTTTTTTATCTTTTTCCTCACAGATTTAATCTTGATTACTATGCAAATGAAAATTCCTCATAAGGTACATTACAGACTATATGAAATTCTCTTCCATATCTTCAAACAAGGTTTTATGAAAAAAGATGCATTTGGGGAAGAGAAGTTCTTTGTTTCTCCAGTTTACTGTGTTCTTCTGTTTCTCACTTTATGCAGGCTGTTCTGAATCACTTGCAGTAAATAAAGGATGTTCTGCTCTCTGGAGGGAAAGAGTCACAGTGCCCTTCCATATCAGTAGCTCTCTCTGTGTAGACTGGGACATTACATTGAGTATTCTTGAGATTGGTGCCATATTTTAGTTAGGCAGTGATTTAGTACTCAGACATTTTGTCCTAACTATTGCAGTACATTTTGAATAGTGCTTACATAGAGAACTATTTACTGTGAACAAGAAAACCTTGAGGTTCTATTGATATTTTTTAAAGGCTATAAACTCCTATAAATAAACTGCCTCTGTTGAGAGTTTTTGAAATCTCGGTTTGATACATTTGTTCTTTTACTAAAAAGAAATACTGTATAATTTGGAAATATATGTAAGAAAAAATGTGTTTTTCTGTAGGAAAGGATGATTTAAGGTTTATTTTCTTGAAAATTTTGTTTTTAATTAGTTCTAATAATATATTACTCATTGTAATCTCCACAAAACTTTTCATGATATTGCATAACTCTGACCTAATACTGAGTCATCATCTGTCACCAGATCTTTGGAAGTTATCAGGTTTATATAGTATCTCTGCTGCTTTTACATTGATACCTTTCTCTTAATTTTGCATATAAAGTTAATTTTTACATTGTGAATAATCCCTGTTGGATGGGCCAACAGGGACTAAAAAGTAAAAGTGACTCTCCAACCACAACAGCTTTGACAAACTTTGTATGTGAGGCAGATATTTCTCAGTTGCTTTATAAGAAACTGTGTTGTTAATGTGAACTGACATATCTGATGAAGAGGTGAATTCCTCTTAACTTCAGTTTAATTTAAGAGCTGATCCCATATTTGAAATATTGAACCGTTGTGGTTTCTCTGTGCTGTTCTTGTGTTCTGCTCCCATCTGTTTCTCTATCATGCTAATTTTTCTCCAATTAATTTAATCTACAATAAATACCAGCATTGAAATAGCGGAGGTCAGTACAAATACCAGTGAGTTCCTGGTGTGTTGTATTATTCATGTTGTGTACTTATTTCTGTCTTTCAAGAGAAATTGCTGATACCATTCTCCTCATGTGGAAGGGAAAAGTATTTAAATTACTTTAGAGAAGGGATTTTTACTTCGTGAGAACCAACTTTACATTTGGAAGATGCTCTGCAAAGATAGGCCCCAAATCAGTGCATCCCCAGGATCTGCAAGCTTGATCTGACTGTCTACCTACCACTGTTATCATGATGTTCAGGGGTATTCTTACCTGTGGTTATTCATCTTCTGAAGTTTAGAAACCTCATGTTGTATAGCTCGTTTTAACTGTGTCCATGCAGCTGGAGAGTATTTCTCCTGTGTGGCATGCTCAGTTTTCTTTTCCTTCTCTAGCCTAGATTGGAGTGCTTCAAAAGATGGCCTAAGTGACAAATCCAGCCCTCAGAGCCAAGCCATTTGGTCCCTAAATGAGTTTAGCAGACTGAGGGAAGCAATTGTGAGAAGGGGGACGTGAGCAGTATAAGGACATTTGCTTAAGTGTATGTGTGATATTGCTCCATTCCTGGAGCTTCAGCCATTTGTCCCTTCACTGAAGAGCCTTGCACATGGTACATGTCTGAATTGGTCTTGCAGAGAATACCACACTGGTCCTGTGACATGCAGTCTACGACTAGTACCTCTGGGTAGTTAGAAGTTAGCTGCCACTTCCAACTCTGTCTCCTGCAGTAAGTATGGTGCCTGCTCCTCCTCCTTTGGTTTGTACCTCTGGAAGGACCATAGAGCTAGGAGAGCAGCTCTTGTGAGATCTGCTGCCAGCACTTAGGCTGTTGAGGGCTGGTGTTACCAGGTTTAATTCACAGTATTTTGGAGAAAGAAAGAAAAAGTAAAAAAAAAAGAAAGAGGAAAGGATCTGATTTCTAGGGACCCTGATTGCCCTGATATGAACTCAGCCTTTACTCTTCTTTGTGGAGAGCATTTTATTTATAGGGAGTGAGTCCAGCCTGAGGCACTATGGCCAATGCAGCTGGCAGCTTCTGTTAGGTGCTGTTGGCTGGTTTGGTGCTTCGTGATGGATGGCTAGTGGTCCAAGAGTTTCATAACACAGCAGTTGCTTCCAGAGGCAAACAGTTTTCTTTCCAAATTATATTCAAATCAGCCATCCTGGAAAGCTGTAGTCAATTTTCTTAGGCCAGGTCTGTCAGCTGCAATTTGAGTCCTGTGATAAATAGAAAACAAACCTTCTTCCAGTGTCTAATCATATTGGTATGTTTATAAACTTAGATAGTAGTTAAACTGGACAAATAGTATGATTGATATAGAAGGATGATGAGATTTGGAAAGACACATCAGCTTTTTAGTCACTGACAGTTACTGACTTCCTCATATCTGGTTTTAAATAGAAAGTTAAAGAAATAATGTTTATTTATAAATTCCTGATATGAACAGACTATTTTCAAGATAATTTTCAAGGTAATAGAAGCCTACATTTTTCTTTGTCTTGGTTGCAGAGAGACTATGTTTACACGTGGTTTCTAAATTTCATGTTTTAATTGGCATTAGTCCTGGACTGTTGCTGTGTTTGTTCTAATACCCCTGCCAGGTACTAAAGCATGGCCAGTGGATGCCCATAAAGCTCTGTCCATTACTGAACACTAAGAGCACACGCCAAAGTTTTTTCTTTGGGATTTGTAAGTGTACAAAAATAATT
This sequence comes from Erpornis zantholeuca, assembly GCA_013400515.1. NCBI lineage: Eukaryota > Metazoa > Chordata > Aves > Passeriformes > Timaliidae > Erpornis > Erpornis zantholeuca. Next base: position 166,308 of record VZTN01033140.1, on the reverse strand, counting down.
GTCCTGTTTGACTTAAATTCACATGGTGCTCACCATCCCCTCTCTTTTGCTTTTTAATTGGAACTGACACTACTTGAATGAAGCTGTAACATACTTTGTGTTTTCTTCTCTGTTACAGAATTAACTTTCTTGCTGAACTTTGTTGTGGTAGTGAACTGCAAAATAAGTCTATTGGCATGGACTCTTTTTAAGTTTACTACCAACTCCAAAGTATGAACTTCTAATTTCTTGTACTGTTTTATTGCTTGGGGATCTGGAGGCTGACTAATGTAAAATGATAAGGCAGCTGTGAGACTTGGATTTTATTCAACCAGAAGAGACATAGTCTAGAATACAGATGTACATGGAGCAACACAGTGTGTAACAGGCACAGACAGGGGTACAGAGTGGGGAACAGAGAAGGACTTGACACTGTGTAAGCAGTAGCCAAAACACTGATGTGTTATCAACAGTTTTTTAATCACAAATTCAAAACACAACACCATATGGTCTGCTGTGAAGAAAATTAGCTGTATCCCAGTCCAACCCATTAAAATGTAACAGTGTTCATATGCTGAAGCTTAAGCTCCAATAAAATGATTGTCTATATAACAAAAGATAGAAAATACATATTTGTAGTTTAACAATCCATCTAATAAAAATTTGGCTTCCTATCCATACAAATAAAGTCACAGTATTTTTAAACAATGGTGAACAGCCTTTAAAATTTTGCTTTAAGCAATTTCATCCTTAATTGGAATTTGTGAATTAATACCTGAATATATTGTATGTTTTTAGAAATGAAAATATAAAAAAACCTTAAATCTATTTAAATTTTTCTAAACTATTAATATCTTCTCAATTTTATTTTTACAGAAATCTATTTCACAGTAAGGCTCTCCTCTGCCTCATGTATCTCCTTTTAAAGGCATTTACATGAGCTAACCAGCTAACTTGGCATGTGCATTTTGTTAGAGAAAGTCATATCCATTTCTGTGCCAACTTGATGCTGTAGGTCTAATACTCGGAATTATTTAATTAACCTAATATGTTTATTTTTTATATCTTGGAGTTTCTGTAGAAGTGTCTGATTATTGCCTGCAGATTATTACATTATAGGATTACATTTGCACTTCAGCTATAACCTTTAATACCACAAGTTCCTTCTTCAAAAGGAAGAAGCTTTCAAAGGCTGGAACTTGAAAATATAAAGAAGACCTAACATCTTAGTGACAGGATTGTTCTTTGTTTGTTTTCTTTGCAGTGGAATGAAAAGTGTTTATTTGTTTCTCAGTTGATCTCAAACAATAAATGTGTGAGCAAAGCTGCAGAAACCTTTCTTCTTGTGGTTCCAGAGCCCTTAAGCTTTAGCAGATTCAGGAGGCACAGAATTTCTGAGCAAGACCTAAATATATACTGTGTGTGTGGCTGGGCTTCTCACTATACAGGGACATGTTCCCCTTACACCCTGTTCAAGTTCCTGCTGAAGGGCAAACTGCTACATTTCCATAATCAGTGGAATTCTTTTGCTTTTATTGTAGAAGTCAGGATTTCACACGAGTTTTCTAATAATGCTCTTTAGCAAGAGTATGCAGGATGAGGAAAATGTTTTGGTTTTAGTTTTAAAAAGTGCATTTGGAAGAAAAATATGCCAGGGTATAAACTGAAGGTCAGTCTTGCTGAATGATGAAGTCAGTTGAAGGTACTCATGCCCCAATTCAGTCATTTCTTCAGGCACAGGAAAGCATGAAGAAATTTCCTAGGCAGGGATGAACTTTTCCACATGCTCAGATTTCATTATGAGCTTGGGCCTCAGTGCCCTGCAGATATCTCCTGTTAGTGGTATGTATCTAGTCCTAGCAGGGCTGCTCCTGTTAGATTCTGGCTGCAAAAGTAGTTTAATAACATTTCTCTAATTTTTAGAAAAGTAAGTCTGTATATTAGAGAATTATTATTGGTGCTACATGTGAAACTTATTCTCAATTTGAAACCACTCTAGTTGAATTCCAACTTCAATGTGAAAAGCACACATATGACAATCAGCACCTAACAGAGCCAAGTGGCATCATCCAACCTCTGCTGCATTTTCATATGGAAGAATAGTTACAGTGGTGGTCAGAAATACATTTTCTCTCAGGGTTAGTTTGCCAGATACATCTCTGAAAACTTCTGAAGCAGAACTGGTACCATATAATGAAAGCAGTTGCTGTGTCTTACAGACTTTTTCAGATGCTTCTAGCAATTACATGAATTCTCAGCTGTCTCCCTTTTTATGAAAGCTTTTGTAAATCCCTGCCCACAAGCACAACACTGTATCAGAGCAAAAGGTTTTTCTCCCTGTTATTTCTTAACAAAAATTCCAACATCCTGATAAAAACCAAACCTCATTTCACAATGTGATATGTCTGCATCCTGCTTGTATGTGTATAAAATCCCCAGGTTAAATTTTCAGCATGGTGAATAATAGCTATCTGCACAAGTCCCATGCTTTGCTAATGGGATTTGTTTATGCTGCTCCCTGAAACCTTTTTAAACACTCCTGCTGGTGATGTATTTTATTATGGTGTTAGAGAAGACACTTTGGTGAAGTGTGTTCTGATTCTGTATTCAGCAGCATGAATCAGTCCCGGGGAACAGGACCAACTCACCGTCTGGGTCTGCGCTGTATTGCTGCAGATAGTGGTCATGGGCTGTTGGCTCCATATTTATGTGGCCATAAATTGCCTGTTTTGCTGACACTTACAAGTAAATGAAGGAAAGCATCAGCACTGCTGGCTTTCTGGCAGGAAGCCTAAGAGCAACTTGGTATGCCTTGTGTGTCTAACTAATGCCACTTCAATGGAAAGTTTTAATTAAGGGCATGTCTGTGTGTGCAGAGAAGAAATCAAAGGCGTTTGAGAAAAAGAAAGTGTATCTGCTACAGAGCCATTGAGGAGTAACTTGGTGAGAGCACTACATGGCTTTCAATTAATTGGAAAATATTTTCTTAAATATTGTCATAAAGGATAAGAAATCAGTCTCAAGGGAAGACTGTAACATTATTCTGTAGATCTAACCCATTTGCCCCATACTTGTTGTAAGATGTCATGGCAGTACAAGTTAGAGGAGTAGAGGTTGTGAAATTAATCTGATATGCTCGATTTCATTAAGCTCCCTAATTGTAATTACTAGAAGAACACTGGAAACTGGTTTGCCTACAGCTGATATTTTTGATTCATCCTTTCTGTAGCAGTTTCTAAGCTTGCAAACATCCAAAAATTCATTAATATGAGTACAATTTTATAACTGAGTAGCCAATTCATGCTGAACTAGAAATTTGAACTTAGCACATGGAAATTTTAGCTCTATTTCCTTGTTCTCACAGTTACAGGAAAAAATGCACTCAGTTCTCTTCAGACTGTCAAGAGGGATGGCTCTTCATGAAAAAGAGAAGTTCTGAGGAGCAGGGATAATTCATTTTCCACTAGATATAGTCCATGATTTATTTTGGATAATGTTTGGTATATAATTTATTGTTCTATCTGCATTACAGCAAAGCTCAAAGGGGGCAACCCTTTTATTTGTACAGGGCTCATTATGTCATATTGTGTCAGCCTTAATCCCTGTAATCTTTTAGGGCCTTAGTACAGCATGCTTTCCACCCTTTTATCCATCTTTCAACCAAGGTAGAAACCTGCTTTATTATTTACTCAATGTTTTTCCAGAAGAAATTGAGATTTTTCAACACCCACAACTGTGCAACAAACTCTATGAGGGGCTAGAGATGACCACACAGTCTTAGCTTTTGTCCCTGTTTGATCTTCCATCTGTAATGTAACTCTGAGACATTCTTTGTGTTAAACAACCACAGTGAAAGAACAACACTTAAGCCTTGTCATGGTGAACTCTCTGTTCTTCTGTATGACATCATAGTTTAAATGCATGTTCTTCTGTGAACTCTACTGTCAGATGGAAACTTCCCCCATTCCTAAAGCCCCATTTTTTTTGTTGTTTCTTAATATGGACAAGGTTATTTGCTGAACACAGAATTCTATGTCTGATTTCCCAATATCACAGAGATGTGATGGGATGGCTCCTGTGACTGGAGCGTTGGAGTGGAAGGATACATGCTCTGTAGGAAGGACAGGCAGGGAAGATGAGGAGGGGGCATCACCCTTTATGTCAATGACAGCTGTACATGGAGCTCTGGGATGGATGAAGAGCTGACCAATGGGTCAGGACTAAAGGGAGGGCAGGGACAGGAGACATTATAGGGTCTGCTACAGGTCACCCAACCAGGAAGACCGATACATCTACCTCCGTAGATAGATAGGAGCAGCCTCATATTCTTACAAGCCAAGGCCCTCAGGGGGGCCTCAACCACACTGGTATCTGTTGGAGGGATGACTTAGCAGGGCATAAACAGTATAGGAGGTTCCTTGAAAGCATTGATGGTAACTTCTTTCTCCAAGGGATAGAGGAGCCAGAAAGGAGAGGTGCTATGCTGAACCTTGTTCTCACCACACAAGAGATGCTGGTGGGGAATGTGAAGATCAAGGGCAGCCTTGTCTCCAGTGACCATGAAAAGGTGGAATTCAATACCCTCAGGGCAGCGGGGAGAGTGCACAGCAATCTCACTACTCTGGACTTCAGGAAAGCAGACCTTGTCCCTCTTGAGGTACTCTTCTTGGTAGAGTATCATGGAATAAAGACCTGTAGGGGAGACCAAGAAAACTGGTTGATATTCAAAGATCACCTTCAAACTCAGGAGAGATGCATCCCAACAAAGAGGAAATCAGGCAAAAATTTCTGGAGGCCTGTGTGGATGAACAGGAAGCTCTTGGGTAAGCTCAAACTCAAAAAAGAGTGTGGAAGCAAGAACAGATAGCTTGAGAGGAATACAGAGAAATTGTTTGGTCAATCAGGGATCAAGTTGTGAAAACTAAAACCCTGATAAAATCAAATCGAGTCAGGAACATCAAGGGCAACAAGAAAAGCTTCTATAGGAATGTTAGTAATAAAAGGCAGACTAGGGAAATTGTGGACCCTCTCCAGAATGAAATGGGAGACCTTGTTACCTGGGGTTTGGAGAATGTTGAGGTATCCAATACCTTTTTTGCCTCAGTCTTCACCAATAAGTCCTCCAGCCACACTGCCCAAGTCGCAGAAAGCAAAGGCAGGAACTGGGAGAATGAAGAACCACACAGTGGAGGAGAAGACCAGTGTGACCATCTGAGCAACATGAACGTGCACAAGTCCATGGGACCTGATGAGATGCATCTGTGGGTCCTGAGGGAATTCTTAGAGGAGTTTCTAAGCCACAGTCCATCATACTTGAGAAGCCATGGCAGTCTGGTGAAGTTCCCACTGACTGGAAAGGGGGAAACATAATCCCTAGTTTAAAAAGGAAGAAAAAGGAGACCTGAGGAGACCTACAGGCCAGTTAGTCTCACCTCTGTGCCAGGCAAGATCATGGAGCAGATTCTTCTAGAAACTGGGCTAGGGCACATGGAAAATAAGGATGTGATTGGTGACAGACAGCACAGTTTCACTAAGAACAAAGCATGCCTGAAAAATTTGGTGGCCTTCTATGATGGGGTTACAGTGTTGGTAGATAAGGGAAGAGCAACTGATGTGATCTACGGGGACTTGTGCAAAGCATTTGACACTGTCCCACATGGCATCCTTTGACTCTAACCTNTCCATGGGACCTGATGAGATGCATCTGTGGGTCCTGAGGGAATTCTTAGAGGAGTTTCTAAGCCACAGTCCATCATACTTGAGAAGCCATGGCAATCTGGTGAAGTTCCCACTGACTGGAAAGGGGGAAACATAATCCCTAGTTTAAAAAGGAAGAAAAAGGAGACCTGAGGAGACCTACAGGCCAGTTAGTCTCACCTCTGTGCCAGGCAAGATCATGGAGCAGATTCTTCTAGAAACTGGGCTAGGGCACATGGAAAATAAGGATGTGATTGGTGACAGACAGCACAGTTTCACTAAGAACAAAGCATGCCTGAAAAATTTGGTGGCCTTCTATGATGGGGTTACAGTGTTGGTAGATAAGGGAAGAGCAACTGATGTGATCTACGGGGACTTGTGCAAAGCATTTGACACTGTCCCACATGGCATCCTTTGACTCTAACCTGGAGAGACATGGATTTGATGGATCCTATTTGATGGATAAGGAGCTGGCTGGTTGCTCAAACTCAAAAAGTTGCTGTCAAGGGCTTCATATCCAAGTGCAGAGCAGTGACAAGTGGCGTTTTCAGGGTCATATTGGACTGCTGCTGTTTAACACCTTTGTTGGTGATGGGCAGGGGGTTGAGGGCACCCTTGGCACGTTTGGCAATGACACCAAGCTGTGTGGTGTGGGTGACACACTGGAGGGAAGGGATGCCATCCAGAGGGACATGGACAGGCTTGAGAAGTGGGCCCATGCAAACCTCATGAAGTTCAACAAGGCCAGGTATGAGGTCCTCTACAACAGTGGGGGCATCCTCCCAGGCAGAGGATGGATTGAGATCAGCCCTGAGGAAAAGGACTTGGGGCTGCTGGTGGATCAATAGCTTAACACGTGCTGACAATGTGTGCTCGCAGCCCAGAAAGCCAAATGTGTCCTGGACTGCATCAAAAGCAGCATGGGCAGCAGGGAGAGGGAGGAGATTCTGCTCCTCTGCTCTGCTCTGGTGAGAGCCCACCTGGAGCACTGAGTCCAGACCTGGGGTCCCCAACACAAGAAGGAATGAACCTGTTAGAGAAAGTCCAGGGGAGAGAAACAAATATAGTCAGAGGGCTGGAACACCTCTCCTGTGAAGTCAGGATGAGAGAGATTGGGGCTGTTCAGCCTGGAAAAGAGAAGGGTCTTTTCAGCCTTCTCCTCATAGCACCTTTCAGCACCTAAAGAGGGCCTATGGACGAGCTGTAGAGGGACTTTTTACAAGGAGATATAGTGCTAGAACAAGGGGTGATGTATTTAAGCTGCAAGAGGGTATGTTTAGATTAGATATTGGGAAAAAATTTCTTCCTGTGAGGATGGTGAAACCATGGAACAGGTTGCCCAGAGATGTTGTGGGTGCTTGGAAGTGTTCAAGGCAAGGCCAGGCGGGACTTTCAGGCACCCTGGTCTAGTAGGAAGTGTCCCTGCCCATGGCAGGGGGATTGGAACTAGATGACCCTTGCAACCCAAACCATTCTTTGATTCTATTCTCTATCTCTATTCCTGCTATTATTATGAAAATGTGAGTGTGAAGACTGGAATAGATAAAACTTCCTTCTTAGCCTGTATACTTCTTTCAGATGTGTATAGCAGATGAGGAGTCTCCTGGCAAGGGGAGAAATAAATGCAACAGATGCACAATAAGAGCAATAAAGCTATGAGAGTAGTTCCAAGAATTTGAAATGCCATTAAAAGGTTATTTACCTTTCGGCAAATCATTGCATTTTGCCTGACTTTTATTAGTGTGAGATATGAGAAATATTTTGGCATTTATTATGGTAAACTAGTTGTAAACAGAATGATCTTGTTTCTATGGAGCAATGCTGGATGCTTCCACAACTCTTGACAAAGACAGGAATCCTTATGAACATAGGGAAAGTCCAGAAACCAGAAAAATGATGCATCTCCGAGTAATGTTGTTAAAGTAATGAATGCTGTGGTCCTAAAACCTTTGCCATGGTCTTAAAACCTTTATAAGATCATCGCCTCACATTAAGGTAGAGCAGTGGTCCTGTGCAGAGTGTAGGAAGACGTGAGGAACATTGCCCTTACCCATACACCAGGCGTGCACACAGTTCCTCAGGCAGTGCATAGGCAGGCTCTGGAATTTTTTGCAGCAGCATGTGAATGCTAAAAATTTCAGAAAATGGCCTTTTTAATGGGAAGGTACTGAGAGAGTTTGCCACGTGATTGTATGGTCTCTGAGCAATGTGCTGCAGCTGAGCTGGCTCTGAGCAGGAGGATCCCCACCAGCCCCAGTGACCTTCTTCCAGGATATGAAACAAAGAAATACCTTTACAATAGAAACCTCTGAACCCCAAATTTCTGGAAACAATAAAACTTTGTCCTGCTGTTTGTCCTGCTGTCTACTGTTGCTTTGGGATGCTTGGGTGGTATGATGCTGCTGCCTTCTGAGAGCATCTTTGCAGGGGAAGCCACTCGGCAGAGCCACACTCACACATACACATACTCACACAGGATAGCTCCAGATATGAGTCAATGGCAAGGAGCCAGAAAGGATTTGGATTCTTGTATGGGGTTCCACATGGTGGTTTATTGCTGCCACATGCAAAGGGATACAGGAACAAGAACCAAGGGCAATGGAGGTCCAGGTTTAAGTACGGAGGGCAGTAGTGGCAGGGAGAGAGCACCAAAACCAATGGTTTGAGGGCAGGGGGCAGTGCACAGGCAGGGTTAGTGTATGGAAGCCAATGAGGGTTGCTGAGGAACAGGGGGCTAGTGGGAAGGGGAAACATTCTGGAACAGGGACAGGGGGGCCAACAGGGCCCACTGGGGAAACAGAACTGAGGTACATTAACATAACAGAACAGGGTATCCCTGGGAGAAGCCTCCTCCTGTCACCCTAACCCGGGGGATGCTTTCAGGGGCCAACCTTCCAGGGGGCTCCTACAGTCTACCACTGTCTGTATTGATTTCTCTCTGAGGGCTGGTCTCATCCTAGAGGATGCTGAGCTGGACTGAGCATTAGTCTCACCCAGCACGGATTTCTTGCATGTGCCAAGAGAAGGATGTTGGGCTACACTGCAGATAAGGAGTAAATCTAATTATGGAGGGTAGATTATTTAGGAGAGGAGGGTAAAGCAATGCAGCTACACCTGGGATCCAGGCAGGGCAGCCCAGGGAGAGTCCTGACGCTGAGATTTTGCATGAGGTTTTGTTTTCTTAGCAGTTGTATGATGTAAGGCTGGTGGGCTCTCCTCTTTGAGGAGACATTGAAGATCCTGGGTGCTTTGGTGAGGGGCCTGTCTAGATGTCCAGCAGCAAAGGGGACCATCCAACTAATGCTGTGCTGTGCTGGGGAGAGTGGAGCTGCCAGAGCCTAGCACTAGCACTGGCACTAACACTGAAGGAACAGGAAAACAAATTAATTTCAGTGAAACCTGAGTGTGGCAATACCACTCTGAGATAAGGGTTACTATTTCTAGCAACAGAAAATTAGTGGTTTGGTGACAGTAAAAAGGCACCAGTACATTTAAAAGGGGAATGTGACTTTTGCAAGTGGAGCAAGACTGCCTTAAGGACAGACATGCCTATCAAAAAATACTGTTTTTTTCCAATATTTTTGATGAAGAGCACTAGAAGAAGAAAGAATAAGCTGTCCCATATTCTGACCATATCTGTCTCTAGGAGATCCAGATGCAAGCTTGGCTTGTGGCAGGTAGCCTTTTCCCTGTGCTGTTGCTAGGGTCTCTATGTTATCAGAAACAACTATGTGTTACTTTCACTTTCCAGGCACCTGTGTTTCCTCCTGTTAAAACTGCCCTTTGGACCTGCCCCTCTGCAGTATGGGTTATGCCTGTAGAGATCCAGGACCCTTGTACTGAGAGAAGAGCTGCTGCATGCATCATCTTTAATACAATGATTGACTTGCATTGTCTGAATTGATTCCTGTTCATAAAGCTGGCATTTAATTGACATCAGAGTTAACCATCAATGTCCTTAACAGAGTCAGTTCAACTTTCATGTTTTAATAACTGTGAACATCATGGAGCCCCAGGTAGATTCCTTTCAAGTTAGATTCATTAGGGCAAAAAAGATCATTAGTGGCTGGTAAAGGATTGTTTCTTGGTAAGATGAACACAAATTCAGACATGCTTTGAACTGTCACTGTCAGCTTGCTTCAATGATGAAGGAAGCAAGTGAGCTGTGGTATCCTGATTATTCTTTTTACTTCCGTTTAAAAAAAAAAACATTGAAAACCACAAAGTGTTGGAAGTACACTGTCCTATCCACTAATGAGCAGTAGAAGTAATGAGGTATCTCAAAACTCCCTCAGTGTCCACATACTTAGCATATACTTGTCTGAACTTCAGTCTTTTCAAAGTGATGTGTGGCTTTGGTGTCAGGAGAGAAATACTGGAAGTAGTTTCCATCTATTTCAGTCGTTGGGTGACTCGTGCTGAGTGGCAAGATCAGATCAGGTCTGGGTGTCTGTTATGCTTTGTGATGAGCATATTTGATGGTCTCTTCTGTGCTGTGCTGTATTCTCCCCTAGTCTGTGGGCAACAGTCATTAAACCAGGATGAAGAAAATTTGCAGACCATTTGTTTGCAAGAAAAAATGTTATCTGAAGGACTAAGTTCTGTGTGGCAATATCCTCACAGATAGGATGGTGCAGTTGTGGTAAGGTAGAGTCCCAGCTTGCCCATAAAATTCTCTATTCCCCTGAAACCCCTTCAAGAGGATTTCATAGAGCGTGGGCTCTGCCTCTGTTCTTTCCCCTTCTGGTCAATTAGGGCTCTGCTCACATGTACAGCTCTGGCTGGAGCTGCAAGGGAATCCTTATTCCTTATTAATCTAAAGGTTGTATTTAATAGAGGCTTTCTTAAAGCTAACTGGCCTTTGTTAAAGGACAACAGCTTTCTGTGGCTTTAACTCCTGTTTGCATTCTCACCCTGAAATACATTGGTTTGAAAAGTGTATAGTCCCTTTCTTAAAAAATAAAAAAAAAAAAGAGAAAAGGAGAGAAAAAAAAAATTAAAAAAAAAAAAGAAAAAGTAGAAGATTTGCCATTCTCTGTATCTTATTAACCAGAAGTGCTGCCTCATGCACCATGCCATACAGACAAAAAAATTCTGAGCTCTTTTTTTTTCTGTACTTCTCATCTTGTGACATTTTCTCACAGGAAATATTCACAGCACATGCAAATGTTGAAAGCTGGGTCTCGATCCTTGTGACTAGCAAGGGCTAAGATGTATGCAGTTTCAATCTCAGAAAAAGCTGATCATGTGCTTCCTTTAATAATGAAATTTATTAAAGAAGATCTTGTCTAGCTAATATGATTATTTTAGTTTTAAATTGCCCACAGAGCTGAACATATTCATGTGAAGAGTTTCCGAGCCTCACTAAACAGCTTGTATATAAAAGAGTGCAGATATCAGGATGTGATTATAAAATACCTGATACATGCTGATAATCAGATTTTTTTTAAGTGATTGTTTTTCTTCCTCTCAAATGCCTCTCTAGATTCTGCCTAGTCCATCTTGTGAAAGTTTCTGAAAGTAAATTTATGGCAAGAAACTTGTCTCCACAGAACTCGTTTCTGTAAGTTCTGTCAGTTTTTGTGTGTTTTGCCGCAATTTGGGGCATATTTGTAAAAGTGACTGTTACATACATAACATTAATGAAGGATTTGACAGATTATTTTTTTCTGTTCAGGCCTTTAATTCAGGAAAAATGATCTCAGATTATTTTTTCCTGTTCAGGCCTTTAATTCAGGAAAAATTATCGGCTTGAGAACAAGGAATTGAACTTTACACAGATATTTCTTGATTAAGTCCTATGGTCTCTGTTGTTTATGATGGCCTGGAATTTAACCCTCCCTCTGCCTCTTTAGTTTTGCTCATTCTTATAGTCTGTAATTATAGAAGAGCTGGCTTGGAAGAATATTATGTTTTATTTTGTAATTATATTGAAAATCCAAATTAAATCTTATCTGCATATATTATTTACCCATTACGATGTGCTACCAAAAGGGGAATACTGTTAACTACAAACTATGACGAGTTCTTGCCTGCAGAGTTTTTATCCTGTGGCTCTGTGCATCTGTAACATTGCTGCTGTTTCACAGATGATCTGCATCGTGGGATGAAATCCTAGGACCACTTGTGAACTGCCACTGGAGTTGGGGCTTTCTTATCCTGAATGGTGGCTGGAGCCCTGTGAAGTTCCCTCTCTCTCTGCCCTCCATGCAAACCTCTCAGTGGGGATTAAAGTAGGGTCAGGAAGGGATGTTAGAAAAAAGCTACAATCCTGAATAGATATTTGAATGCATAATTATTTAGTGGTCTACTCATTAGTAGTTTTCTAGGATGCTTAAACCATCTCATACTGTAGGCACATCTGTTCTGATTTATATGATCTCAATATTCATATTATAACTGAAATGAAGCCAAAGGGGTTCAGTACCTCAAAGTTGCTGTTTCCCTTGTGACATATAACTATTTAATGGTAGATATGTATATCTATATATATATTTCTACTTCAGTTATATTGTTTTCTTCAAACTTTAGGAAGAGTCTACACTCTTAGTTTGGATTAAATTACTTCTAATAATATTGATTTGATGCCTCTATAAGGTAGATAATATGCTACTATAGTAAACTGTGTTGGAGGGACTTGATGATGTTGATTTCAGGTTTCATCCAAAAAGGATCCCACAGGAAGACCAGCCAGCTCTGCATCCTGCAGGGTTCAGGGTTACTGCTTTAGGTGCCTGCCTGTAGATTTTGTTGTGTTTGGCAGATCCAGACATGTTGGACTTGCTGTGTGTTCATAGGAGCCAAATGTGCTGCTTTCAGAATTCCAGTACTTGGTAGAATTGCTGTCAGGAATGTGGAATTAGACACTTTACCAGTTCAGGTGATGAAAGCATCAGTGTGCATGTTGACAGCCTGAAGTGATGCTTGCCTAGTAAGAATGGATGGGTTAACTCCACCCCATGGGTTAAGTTTGGTACACAAGGTGTGGTAGGTAAGTGTTTTGTGCAGGCAAGCACTCTGCTCAAGGACTGTTTAGTACTATTTGCAGATGGAAGGAATTAGTTACCTTTGTCAGAGTTTGGGTTGATATCACCTAATTAAAACACTCCCTCAGTTTATTTCTTTCCCTGGAATAATTCATTGATTCGTCTATTTTAGCTGCTCATTTATAATGATCTAGTATTATGTGTTTTCAGAGGTCATTATCATATATCTGCTGAGTGTTTGCAATGCTGGATATTTAACATTAACTAAAAATCCTAGTCTTCCACTTCATTCATGAGAAGAATGCTCTTGTGACTGTTGTTTGTGATCTTGATTCTCAGAAATACTTTGTATTCTATAATTTCACTTAATGTGTATTTAACTCTAAATATATAATATGCAAATTTAATTACTGATTCATATCTGCTTTTGAGAGGTTTTTAAATTTTAACAAATCAAGAACACAAAGCGATATCCAGAGTATTTTGGAGACAAAGTTAAAAGTGAGAAAAAAACATCTAGCACTGAGCTGGAAGCTGTAGTTTTAGAAAACATCTGGAGCCAAAATAACAGCTCACCTCTGGCAGAAGACAGAGACAGGGAGGTTTTGCCTTCTCCCTCTCGTGCTCTCCTTTGCTCACTCCCCTTCTGCTGCCACTTAAGCAAGTGCCAGAACCCTGTGGGGGATTGCCTGGCAGTTGGGTGCCACTCCCTAAAGCAGCAGAAGCCCATCCTGGGGCAGTGCCATTTCTCAGTGCCCAGCGAGGTGCCTGGCCTGGCATCCAGCACCAGAGCTAGTGCAGGGGAGGGGGAGGGCTGGCACAGGCGTGGGGCTGGGGAGCAAGCGAGACCCCACCAGATTTTGGGGGTTGCACCATGAACTGCTCCCTGCTTTAGGCTGAAACAATTAGATCTTCCATTTTGTTTTAAGACACCATTTTAAAGTTTTAGAATAGAATAGAAAGTCCGGTTGGCAGGGATCTGCAGTGATCATGCCTGGCCAATTCAAGGCTGACAAAATCTTAAAGCAAGTTTTTAAGCGCATCATCCAAAAGCCTCTGAACCACTGACAGGCTTGGGGCATCGAGCACCTCCCTGGGAAGCCTGCTCCAGTTCTTATCACCGTCTCAGTAAGGAGGTGCTTCCCACTGTTCAGTCCGAAGGTCTCCCCACACAGCTCTCAGCCGTTCCCGCATCTCCTGTCAGTGGATGCTGGAGGATGAGATCAGCCCCTGCCCTTCCCCTCCTCGGGAAGCCTGGCTTTTCCCGGAGTACCGAACGCCAAAATCCTGAGCCGCAGCCCCAAAACAACTGTCAGAAGTGGGATTCGAACCCACGCCTCCAGGGGAGACTGCGACCTGAACGCAGCGCCTTAGACCGCTCGGCCATCCTGACTCACGTAAGGGTGCTGTAACCGCTCCGTGGTTGTCTATTTGTAGCTGCTTTCGGTGATGCAATATCGCTTCTCTGCGCGCAGCGGGGGTTAAAAAACATCCCAAATGAAATCGGATTTTGTGCCGACTCTTTGGCAACCATAATAACTGATGTTTGTTTATACACACGGCTCTTGCATTCTGCGGGTGAGTGTTAGTGAGAAGGAAGCAGGTACTGTTGCACATATGTTACAAATGCCGTGAAGCAGGCACTTGAAGCTGTACAGACATTAATAAAAATGTGATATGCTGTATGTTTCACGAGGGCATTGCTTAAGGCTGATTTTTTCCTGTAATGTCTATGAAAATCCTCCTGAGATATGTACAAATTATTCATGGTAAGAGTTCTCTGATGTTTAAAAGGGGGCTGTGACATTGAAACAAGTTGTATACCTCCTTGGTGCAGGATTTTTTCAAAAGAATTCATGTGCTTGAAAACTAAATTTAGGAACCTCCAAATAAACAAATTTGGTCAGGATTTGGGAGTGAAAGTCCAAATGAATGGCAAGAGTGGTTCTTGTTTGGAAGCATCAGGTTCAAGAACAGTGTCTCTGTTTGGAATGTAAACTTAAAAAAAAAATAAAATTAAATGAGACAACCAGAAACTGACTATCAGAAATGGCAAATGTATCTCTGGCCCCAAAATATTCCTTAGAACCTTAGGAAGCAATATTTTCCAATGACAAAAAATAGGCTACAGTCTCTCCTACAGTGGCCAAGACTTAGTACTGGTTTTATTTAGTACTGGTATTGGAGGAAAGCTCTTACTTCTGTGTGGAGAAACCAATCCTTCTGGCTCCAGTTTGTCAGTGTCTTTCTTGCACTGGGGAGCCCAAAGTGCTGGGCCCAGTACTTTGGTGCTGTCTTCCAGGTGCTGAGTTGAGGGAAATAATGACTTGTCTTGACCTACTGGCCATGTCCTTCCTTGGAGACACACAAGGGTTGACTGACAAGTCTCTCTCATCCTGACTTCAGAGTCAGACCTTATCTTCAAAGTCGACTTTACTTTGAGCAAGACTTTTGAGCAGGTTCATGCTAAAGAGTTAGGTCAAACCTAAACTCTTTTGTGATTCTACAAATGTGTGCCGTAATTTTGAACAATTTTATGCAAGAACACTTGTGAATTGAGAGTATTAATGCTTTATCTTTATACTTTTATCCTTGTACTAATTCTAGGACAACAAGCAGTCTTGTCTGAGGCCTAGCAGAATGAAAAGACCAGCCTGTGTAAGCAATGTTCCTGTAATATACTGGAAATGTTACACTTCTTTTGATGTTGGGAGTCAGAAGTTACACTGTAATGCGCTTCAGGAGTCTCGGCTGACTTACTGGAAGGAGCAAATTTTTCATATTTAGAATTAGTAATATAATAAAATTCTATAGAAACAGGGCCTTGGAAAGGTCACAAAACATGTTTACGTGTGCTGAAGGAAGACTCTCGGCCAAAGCGGTGCTGTTTGATTGGTTGGTTGTTTTTTTCTAAACAATAGCTGGTGGACTGAACAGAAGTAGACTCATTCCAGCTTTGGTATACAGCAAGATGGACAGAGTCCAATAAGCAGAAATACAGATGGCAGAAGTTTGACCCTCGAAGTCTACTTATAGTGTAGTAACTCCAGAATGAGCAGCAGTTGCAGCCTACTCTCTTTCTGCTGTCAGCACATAGATGTCTGGGTCTTCAGCCAGCAGCTCCACAACCTTGTGTTCCCTGCTTCAAGACACATTGATGATGTAAAGCTGACTGAATATGTCTTGAATTGCTGGGAAATTAACTAAATAGGTCTTAATTTAAATCAAGTCTCAGTCAAAAAGATAACATTACCCACTGGCTGCCAGACTGGTAGATCATACAGAAAAGCATAACTAAGTGCATACCAAACATACAGTGACCATGGTGAAGAATCTGCTCGAGTCTGGACAGCTCTCCCTTAACAGTGGGCCTTTTTTGGCCCAGAGCTGTGTTAACTACAGATCTAATGCTCAGGCTATTCCCTAAAAATCTGCAGATCTGGCTGAATTGCTGGCCAAAATGTAGTGGTACTTGGTATGCAGTTGCCATACATTGATCTCTAGTAAGTGAACTGAAAACCTCAGTAAAAATGTCATATTTAAAAAGATGTCTGTATTCTTCGGGTGCTTTGGCACGGAGTTACATAGCTGCCTGTCCATCACACAGTCAGATTCATCAGACTTGAGGCTGAAGGTTGTTCTGTTGCAGGATGCTGATGGGCTCCAGCAGATGTGATCCTTATCCACTAAAAAGAAAGTCCCTGGGATGTAAAGTGCATTGTATTGTCCATCGAAGGGGTTTGCTCTGCTGGTTCCTGAGTTCTGATGATTGCAAGTGAAGAAGAAACTCTTTGGCAAAGGTATCATTGTTGATAGTCTCTCATATTTGCTTTATGCTGGTGCCCAACCTAATCAGTGATTTACACTGCTGTCAGTGTACAGCACCAGTTCATGTATTTAAATGCTGGGCTCTGTATTTCCAGTACTGGAGATAAAGGCATCACAACATCCCTTGACGTGAAAGGCCTCTCCCATCTTTGCTATCCCTCCCGTTACTCGGTCACCCTTCCTTGAACATTTTGGGTTTCTATCTGGCTTTAAGCAAAGCTTCTTACAAAGTGAGAGCACCTTTTGTGCTGTTCTTTCTTTGCTTAGGAGAGTTGCTTTCCTCCTTATGTTTCAGGGCTCTCTCTGGGGCCCTGAAAGGAATACTTACTAATTCAAAAAGAATGACTGTATCCAGTGGGACCAATGCATCTCCTTCCAAAGAGAAATTGGAGCATGTTATATGGGTGATAAGGACATTAAATGTGGTTAAATGGAGATTGACTTCAAATAATGATGCCTTTTCAATAGTCTTATAACTTCACATTTTGCCCCTACTTCAGTAAAAGCAAATGTACTTGACTTTACAGGTATCTCTAATCCTGTTGTCAGGGCCTATTTGGTTGCACAAAGTAAAATATAAAGAGATGCATAGACTCAAAACATTGTCAAGAATGCGAGAAGCTCTCTTCCTGCCCCTTGTAATCTTTAGGGACCAGACTCACTAATTTATATTCAAAATATATTTACATCAGTAGCAGAAACAGATTGTAAGCTGGAAACAAGACTGCTCTGCGTCAGGACTGTGTTGTCTCAGATGCCAGCTGTCTTTGCAGCAGAACTTCAAGTCATGTTGTGGTCAGGAATAGTAATAGATGCTTTTTCCTGGGCATATTCCCTCTCTTGCAGTGGGAATTAGAGATCTGAGGGGCACAGCTGAGAAAAAAAGTACTCATTTTACTCTGTCCCATGTCTCTGTATGTTGAGAATCATCTTACTCAGTTTAATGGGTCTTCCTTATTAGATAACTCATCCTCAAAACACCTTATCAACAAGAATGCTCATAAACCTCCTTTGAATTAATTACATTCCCTTAAATTCCCCAAATAATGTTTTCCTTTTGAAGATATAAAGAAGACTAAATATACGGAACCCTGTGGTGTTTATAGGAAATCAGGAATACTAGAGAAGGCTGGCATAGCATGCCTGCATGGTCTTTGATAATAACAGAAGATGCCTCAGAAGCATATGTTATCAGGAGGATCCAGAAGAGGTACAGCATCTTTACGTGTGGCAGGGGAGGGAGGATTCCTTCTATCCCCTTGATATGGATGCTGAGTTTCAGCTTTTCTTTCCTCACAAATCTCTATCTTATCAGGGGCATGAGTACCAACTGGAGAACTCATTGCTCTGTGATTGCTGCCTGTTGAGTTGGAATTACTTTTTTTCTTAATGCTTTTAATTCCAAGTGAAATTGAGGAGTTCCTCAAGACAAAAAGATAGAACTGCCTTTATGCCTTCACGTCTCATGTCTGCTGTTCACAAAAGTCATGGGTATGAGGTTTTATTCCTACTTAAGGTAAGGCATTAAGAGCTGTGAAGGTAATCTGTGAATTTCTTGACTGTTTTCACTAGAACACATTTAGGAAAAGAGCTGAGCTCAGTTCTGTTCCCAACCTGGCCTCTTCCTGTCCAGTAACCATCAACTCCCATGGATGGAAGTAGTTACATTTATGATTGTCAGTACAAGGTATGGATGGGGGTTTGTATTTAACATGGCTGCAGTAAAAGGTAACTTGACAACTGACACTGGGGCAGAACTTGACCTGCAAAATCCTAATTAATAATTGATGAGTAAGCATCTAACCTAACTTTCAGCTTCCAGCTCAAGTGTTCAGCAATGAAAAATATACTTGTGATTGATAGAAAAAGGGAAAAAAAGAAAAGAACAAAGTCATTGCAGATGTGATAAGCATGGAAACTCAGAGTGACAGAATAACTATATTTTATTGTTAATGGTGACTTTATTTCTATTTTTATATAACAAGTTACTCAAATATTTGAAGCACAACTGCACATTTATATTCTACTAAAGTTCTGTCCTTATTTATAAGGCAATAGCAAACAAACTATTGTACAAGCTTGTGAGTTGTTTATGTTAAATGAATCAGATGTTGTGTTTCCCAGACTCTCAAATGGAAAAACCAGTGACAAAAGTAGTTTATCACATAACCTGTGGTGAAGGCCCTGTGTCCTCTCTGGGCCATTTACAGGAAGGTTAAGATGTGGTAGAGAAGTTTTAGCTTAAACAGGGCTAAATAGGCATTGTCTGGCAGACTGGGCTATGGAGGGCTGGGTGTAGCTAACAGAGGATTTAGTGAAGGGGGAGCTCAAGAAGGCCTTGCCTTCTGCTAGGTAGAGAAGGGAGAACCATATGGGATTATAGAGAGTGTTGCAGGGGAGTGTCTCTTCCAGATATTTTGCGGGGTAATAAACATGCTATGAATAAAAGAAGTACCTGACAGTGGCTTGGTTTCAATTTCCATGTCATAAAGACACTTTCTATGGACACAGTAAATCCCTGTTTGTACTGGATATTAGTTGTGCTTGGCACCTGCTTTTGAACACTTTCTCTCTTCTCCAGATGGAATGTATGGATCTGCAGCCACTTGCTCTCTGACACACAGGTGAATGTTGTTTCTGAGGTGCAGAGGACAAAGGAAATGAACCTCCAGCTGATTTTATATGGGTCTATTTGCAATAAAAAAAAGAGTGCAACCAGTGAGCGCAGCACTGCTAATTATCCCACAGTAAAGATAATGCAAAATAACAATGATATTATATTTATTTTGTGATAAGAACCCTAAAGTATTGAATGATTAGCGCATTATAAAATGTGGAAGGTTTCTTAAGAATGTTTTGGTTTGGAAAGTGTGTTTTGTTAATGCAGTTGTCAATACCAGAGTCTTGTGTTATGCAGCATGTAAAAGAAATAAGCAATACGTTAAGTGCAAGACACTCCACTGTGTACAGAAAACAGTAACACAGCAGCTGTCAAATGTAAGCCATACCTTAGACTTCCCTCTTTTTCTAAAAGCATGATATTTACATGTTTACTTTTCTTATCCCAAAGAGACATAGTATCTTTTTTTCTTTCCCTCAAAAGGCTTTCTATTTGCATGATTAATATGTTTCTTGCATACTGTGAAGAGGAATATCTGCTTCACTCTGGTACCCAGGCTGACTCCCCATCAGCTGCTCTCCAAACTAACATAAGAACTATATTTGCAACAAAAAGAAATCATGCTGGTTTTGAGTGTGGGTTTCTTGTTGACATTTTAGAAACTGTTTCAGGCTTTTCTTAATATTTAGACAAACAAATATGTTTGCTTTTTTGTGGTGTTGACATTTCCTAAGGGAATTGCTGAAGATGTTAACAACTTCCCAGCACAGGCATGCTGTAATGGAATAGTTCTTTGCTTGTGGCCCTGAGACAAATTCCTTTTAACTGATGTTTTTGCTGAACGTAATGTGATTGTGATAACTTATGTGAGTCAGGGTAAATGTGAATCAGTCCTGGCTATTTTGGGGAGCATAAATGTCTGCTAAACTCCTTAGTGTTTTGCTTCTTTCAGATATAACAGGCAGAAGGTACCAATTTATTGTGTGCCTCAGAGCCTCTATGCTGCACAAACATCTGCAGTGCAGAGCAGGAAGAAGGTCCATGAGGAGCATTGGTAATTGGTGAAGCCTGAAGGCCAGGGAAGCTTGTAACTCTGCCTGCAGAAATTGGTCAGTTTGGGGTTGGCTAATTTTGGAGCCAGTAGCCATGAAAAACAACCACGTAGTGGAACGTGGCCTTGTATGTGCAGTGTGTGCCCCAAGGGCACTGTAGGTTAGACACAGACTGATGAGTGTGAGCTGAACCTGTGCACTGCCATAACTTTAATATCTGGCCAGTACAAACAGGGTATAATTACATTAGCAATTAACCCAGGGCTATCCACTTAGAGAATTTATATAACCTTTTGTGGGTGAAGGTTTTGAAGACTTTTTCAGCAGGTTGGGCTTTGTTCTGGAATCCCTGATTAAAAGTCTGAAGCTCTTATATGCAACCAGCCTGTCTAGACTGTGTTTGTGTTAAAAATGCCTACATTGCTACTACAAGAAACAGCTATAGCTTGCAATCTTTTAGCAAGACTGTCTTTTCTGACCGGTCACCATATATTGCAGCTATGGAACAGATTTTCCTCAAAACCCACTGCTATTTTAAAATCTTTTCAACTGAAAAAAAATTTGTTTCTGGGATTACCCTAACCTCAGCTGTTATATCCTCTGCATTTTCAGTGAAATTGTCGAGAAGCTTGTTTGTGAGACAGTCATGCAGCAGCATTTTGGCCATGTTTGTTCTATTCCTGAGCCCTTCGGCTGAGGCTCCGTGAGAGGCAGTCTTTGTTGGTCTGTGGCTGTTCCCCTGCCTTGAAAAAGAACAAAAACTGTCAGGAAGAAAGATATTCATCCTAAGGGTAGACTCCAGTTACATTAAATAGAATAGCAGCCACTTGGAGATGGGACTGGAAGGCAGCCAAAAGGACACTGTGAAATTTTTCAATAGTCTGTCCCTGTCCCTGTCTTCCAGTGATCAACAGAGAATGTAATTTCAACCTTCAAACTATTCACTGTAACCAAAGGGGACTGAATACTGTTCTGGTTCTATTTTAAAGAGCTTTGTAACCTAGATGAAGAGATACTCTTTTCTCAAATGTGCATGTTGTTCTACTGTTGCAGTAAATCATTGCAGGTATCACTACTTATTGATTTAAGTAAATTGTTCTTTTGTCTGTCTTGTGGGTGTTTCATAAGGAAAAAATTGACCTTGGCCAGTGGATATAACACGTTTTCAGTTAGTGTTTTGCTTAAGGATTTCTCAGATGATCCTTCCTGCTTGTATCATTAGCTGGAGGCGATCGGCCAGCAATTGCCAGGTGCAGTTGTGTTTTGAGGCATTAGTGTCATGACAAGATCAAATGGCTTTCCTTGTAATGCCTGCAAGATGGTTTAATTGTATGCTGTTCCTTCTTTATGAAAATCTCTCAGATTTATGTATGTAAAGGCTGATGGCCTGTGACTTCTAGCAATATCACAGCCTCATGAATCTCCAGCAATTTCAGGCATGTATTTGCAGTATCGTTTTTCCCTTCCTTGTGAGAGATCTCTGTACCCTCATGCCACTGTGCGAGAGGTGCAACCTATGGAGCCTGGTGGGTCCTTTCAGCTAAAGTAAGATCAGAAATGGGTCTGCTGCTACTTGGTTTCAGGCACTCCTCTTCCCTTCCAAGTGGAATCTCTACATATGTTTCCCAAGGAAGAGGAGAGATGAAGCCTTTTAATTTAAAACATTGCATTTTAGTGAAAGCAGTGATATGGGAATATAAAAAAAATAAGAAATTGCATTATGTAGATAAAAATCACATTCCTACAGTCAGATATTTGGGAACTTTTTTTTGTGTTCTCCAATAGTTGTGCAGTGAAGTGTTTCTGTTTTCTTTCCTCCTTGAATATACAGTTGTATTTGTATGCCTTTTAGAAAACCCAACACCCTGTCCCTTTTTCCTACACATAATGGTAGTGAAATAGTTGCTTCAGTAGATAGGAAAGCAAAGAGGTGAGAGGTATCCTCTGTTGAGTATGCTTTGGATGTAAAGAAGAAGAGATGACATTTGGCTTCAGAAGGACGGTCTGTAGGATTCAGGAATTGAAAATCATGGGTACAATAGGTATACACTCTCATCTTCCCACAGGGTGACCTGCTCCATTTTGCAAGTAGGTGTCAAAGTACAGGGTAGGTAAATGTTCTGCCCAAAGCCCAGGCCGTGGGAGAGTGCCACAAAGTATGGCACTTATTATGAGATATATGGAGAGTTACACAAATGTGGAGTGTTATCTGAAGTACCCAATGACCACAGCTGGTAATTATGAAGAGCAGCAGTTACCACTGTGAGTAGTACACTAGCTTCAACAGAAACTACTTAGTGTGTTCAAGAGTAAAATAATGTCCTTCAGTTTTTTCATTAATTTGGGAAGGGCAGCTTTCTGCCATGTGAGAATCTGGATTTACAACATTTTCAAAGCTAATGTGCTCTTCAGGATGGATAATTTTACCTAATCAATTTTTAAAAAATGTTTGGCAGATAGAGGAGAAAGCCATCTAATATCCATCTTTAAATTCAGTATTTAGTAAACATTCTGGATCTAGTGTGTGGCTCAGATTTGTGTCTCTCACTGTGCTTGTGCAGAGTCTTTTGCTTTTAAAGACCGTGATCTATGAGGTGAAAATAATGACAGCTGTTTTCTGTACTGTGGATGGCATGGCTTGCTGTCATGGGGATCCTGGCACTGCTGTTATCCATGTCCATGCTGAGGGTTCTTCAGGAGAAGAGGGCTTTGTTCAGCCAGAGCTGCATCTTACACCCCAGTGCCACACAGACCTGCAGATGCTGATTACTATCTAAACTGTTTGTCATGAAATGGCCATAAAATTTCCTACTATTATTTTTTTCTGCACACAACTAGTTCATCATAAGTACTCTGCTTTCTTTTTCTCACTGGGCAAATTACAGTAAATAAATGAGGGCTGAGATGAAGACTGAATGGATAAAGAAAGGAGAGAAAGAAAAGACAGGTGAAAGGAGTGGGGAGTGAATGAAAATTAGGGACATAAAATTTACATACATGTAAGTATTTTGATGGCTCTAGAAAAATGAATAGAGTGGATTATTAGTTAGTCAGGATTATTAATTAAGGAAAGACATAGCGCATCAGAAATTGCAATTTTTAAAATACAGGGGAAAACCTTCCAGGTTACATCACAGGAATAAGTTTTTGTTTTTTTCTAAGTATTCAAGTTTAGAAAATAAAATTGAACCAAAAATAGAAAAACTGCATGGTGGGCCACAGAAAGAAGAAGGTGATCAGAAAAGGAAGAAAAGCATATAGGGAAGAAAAGCAGAGAGGAAAGGCTGCCTAAATCCACTCTGCTTTAGTGCACTTTATGCTCTGAGTCATACTTAGGGCTCCAAACATTTAAAAGAATTTAAAAGGGGATTGTTAATGCCTACCAAAAATACATGTATTTTTTTTAACACAAGAAGTTAATTAAACTGTGGAGCTGATGTCACAGAGACAAAATTTCTAGGGAGATAGAAAAGGCCTTCAGTGGTAATGAAACACCCAGGATTTTGTGAAGAGAGAGTGTTGTTTTTCCTGAGGATTACTAGACAAATCCTTATTGCTCAGGGAATGAAACTTCTGGCTGATAACAGCCTAGAAGAAGCAGTCCTTGGGTTTTGTTCATGGGTGCTGGAAGCTTGGCAGCAATAGGACCCCTGTTCTCTCAGTGGTTTTCTACACTGGTTTTGGTGTAGATTTTTTAACATCTTGTTATAAATAAAAATCTTGTTATGCAGTGGGGCTAAATCACAACTCATGCTAGGAAAAAGTGGCCAGAAGTGATACACCATTCAAAAACATTGTGATCTGACAAGGTTACTTCTGGAGTCATGGTCAAGCAAAAATGAGACTGCAGACATCAGTTAGAGCCCATCACTCCATCCACTTCCCATTTCTGCAGCGAAGGAAAATCTTGTTAGATGAAGGTCTAATGGGTCACATCAGCTGGCATTTCATCTGCTGTAACAATGGACCACAATCAAAACATAACAGGGTGTTCTTCAGTGTGAGGTGCTTAGGTACAACTGAATGAAAATTTACTCACAAGATGAAGACCTGTATTGCTATTTTTGCCTCTTTAGTTTTGTTTTAGTTTTTCTTGGGTCATAAAGAGGTTGTGCCTTTTTATTTCAACATAGAGCTACTTCATCTAATAGAAGAGCTTTTGGGATTTTTCCTGATTATTTTTGTTTTGTTGTTAAACAATCATTAAATGTTTACTTCATCGTGCTGATGAGAGTTGTTTTCAGTGCTGAAGTGTTACTTTATTACTGCTTCCTGCATAGCCATCTCCATCATCTGTTTGCTCTTAAACTTGCCAGTTCTTTGTAATGTGTAGCTTTTACGTGTCGCCATGAGGTGGAGTGGGGTTGTTCCAGATTTCCTTGATTTCTTTCATTAAAATTACTGACTTTTAAACTCTCTTTCAGAGTTTAATAATAGCCACTTTTGATATAGTAACAAAAAAAGAAAGCCTCGACCTTTAACAATATTTCAAAGAGACTGTAAAACAGACTATCAGATTACTGTTCACTTGAAATGATCATAGTGATAGAGAGATGAAAAGAAATTTGCATAACTTTTCAAACAGGAAAAGAAAAAAGACAAGATTGATATCATTATATCAAATGTGATGCTGAAGAGTTTTGCATTTATTTTCTTACAGTTCTTTCTGGCCTGCTGGGTTAGTGGAGGACAATAAGTCATGCTGGACTCACTTCTTCCTCTTGGTTCTGGTTTTCATCTGGAGAAAGGATACTTGAATTGATCTGGTTATTTCATGGTTGCATGATTACTTCAGAGTATGATTTACAGCTAAGAACCATAATGGCACTAAATTTAAGCAGTCAGAAAAATACTGTATTAAATTTAAAGATAATGTCACACTGGAAGAGCTAATTCCTGATGCACTATTGAGTTTTTAATTCACTTTGATGAAAAAAAAAATGCAACTCACAATAAAAGGAAAAAGAAACCACTACATTTTCCCCTGTGAGCAAGCTAGCAGAGAATTTTCACAGCCTTCCTCTCATTTTATGTCTGGAATAAAAATAGTCACATAAAAATGTAGAAGTAATCAAGTATTCCATATACAAGATGAAATTCATATGTCTGATTTTTTTTTTCTGATGAACATATATGTTTAGTAGTCTTCTTTCCATGTATGTTTAGTAATGTAGAGTAATTCCCTGGAAGGTGCAGGAAAGAATGTGAAAACTGATAAAGTGAAGAGAATTCAAAGAAGGAATATGAAGAAGATGGATTGACAAGTTCTGGAGAGAATTTTGGTCCCTGAGAGTATGGTAATGCTTCCCAGTGGCTGTACCCCAAGGACACCAAATATATCTTTGCTCCTCTTTCTGGTCCCCACTCTCCCTTCACATGCATCACCCAGTGAGTTAAGAGTGGGCTTTCTGGCCATGAGATTAGACCCTTATCTACAAGTTACATAAGCTTAATGCTAAGTCCCAGCTCTGAATAGTTTTGGGTAACACAGGAGAGGGAAATCCATTCTCTGTGTAGGTGAAAGTTCATTTAAATATTGTTTATAATAGGAATACCTTCAGAAAAAAAGAGCCTCATTCCCAGAGGAAATTACTGCAGCATCTAGTTTGATAAGGGAGCTTTCATTTTTCCTGCATTGGATGTCATCTTACAAAATTGCCAAGAATTTTGCTGCTGATGTTAGCAGAAGCAAGTTCAATGCCTGGATGATTTTTTTGTTAATTGATGTTAGTGCTTGGAATTATCTCCTTAGTGTAGCTCGACTTTGTTATCTCTCTTTTGTTTTTTATCACAATTTATGATAGCAAAAAGGCTTAGAAAGGTTTATTAAGCCTGTCTCTCTGCCACGTTAAAACTGTTAGCCATGTTCCATCTTTATAACGTGGCTTAAATACCCCTTTCTGTCATACTTATTTTCTAACACTTCCTTTCTGGATGGACCAGTAGAATAGTTCTAAGGGAATGTACAGACATATTAGGGGAAGGTTTTTTTCTCCTCAGTATCTCCAAGAAGCCAGCCCCACTTCTGGAGCAGGAACCCTATGATAATATATCACAGGCTTGTTATATCAATTACTGTGCAATATATCACAAGCTGCTAAGGTCTTGTTTTACAAAAAGGCTACCAGTTGTAATGGCACATTGAGGATATTTAATAGCACTCATGCAGAACCCACTTCGTCACTGCTTTATAGTATGTGAGATAACAGCTCAATAAATATTCTGGGCCAGCCTAGATAAACTGAACATTAAATATTGAATTTAAAATACTTCTTTGGTTTCTTGCCAAAAGTGTTGGACACATACTATTCATTTACAACTCCTGCATGATTAGGATTGGAGTTTTGTTACTTAGACAAATATTGTGTTGCAACATTATTGCAAGACCACTTCAAATTATTTTGGTATAATTTCTACCTTTGCAGAGTCAGGTTTTAAAGCAAAAAACACATGTGACCATTTATTGCTCATGGAATAGGATTAGAATCATTATTAGAATCACTGGAATATGGTACAAACTTAGCATTCTGACTTCAAAAGGAATTGCACGTTTAGGCAATTCTACATTTTCTTAAAACCAAGCTAAGCTGATTCCACATGACAGTGGTTTTAATGAGGCTCAATAAACAGTACAGTTTGTAACCTCAGGCCAACTGCTGAGCAGAAGCCAAGAGCAGTGCTACAGCTTTAGTGAACCCATTACTGTGAAAGATGCTGGATTCTGGAGCAGCCTGAGTCACTCATTGCACAAGAGATGAAGCTCCAATAAATAAAAATGAATATCTAAGGTGACGGGTGACAACTTCATGCAAACGTGATTTTCTCTGATTTGACAGTGCCTTGATAAAGTCTCAAGGCATGTGGCTTACTAGCAACCATTTACATTTTTAGCTATTGAATCTTCTGTTTTACTTGCAGACATTAGCATTTGGGGCTTGTGGTTTCCTACAGGTATTAAAAATTTGCTTTGCTTATGTATTGGACCTAGTTCTCAGAGCTACTTGAGATCTAGAACAGCTCCTATAAACTGTTAGTGATGCCTTAAATGGCTTCCTAAAAACAGAGACTAGACAGGAATAAGGGAATAAAGGAGGTATTTATTTGAAAGGCCTTCAAAGTTTACACCATGGTGGTCCAGAGGCTCCTGCCTCAGTGGATCCCAAGATGGATGACAGGTCACAAGTTTTTCACCCTTTTGTAGGTTTGGTCCATTTGCATGTCAGCATAAATTCACCAATTAAAACTTTAGCTAATGATGTAATTTCCCCAAGCTTCCCCTCCTCTCCAAGATGAAGGTTTACACTTTTTGAGGCTAGGATGGTCTGGGTGTCCTTGGAGAGCAAGCTAGAGAGGCTTTGTTATGTCTATCTAGCATGAGACATAGTTATGTCAGAGAGGCTTTGTTATGTCTATCAGCTGATGAGCTACAGGAAACCTCAGTTGCACTAGGCAGTACAGGATTTGAAAAAATATATAAGTTAAAACCAAGGCATCATTAGGGTAGTCAACAATGCTGAAATGCATATGTTTTCTTTGCCAATTTATGGTGATTTTTATTAAATTCTTTTAAAGGTGAATTGATATAGGTTGCTTCCTACCCCTAGGGCTGATCTTAGACCATGCTCCCCCACTGTGGTGTCCAACAGCTGGCCTGAGGGCCTCACAATAATTACTGATCTCCATTTTTTAACTAAAAGGTGATTGATTATATAAATGCCTTGAGCAGCTGGATTAGGTAACCTGACTAGCAAGGACAGCTGGGGCTGTTGGACAGCAGGCCCAGGCGGCTGAAGCTGAGATCAGCTCTTGGCTGATTGAGCGGGCAGCAACAGGTCCAAACAATCAGGAGCCAGCATGTGGATCCCCAAATCTATAGAAGGAACACAGACATGAATAAAGACTGCTGTTGTGCATGAGCTTAGGTGTGTCCTTCCTGCCTCCGACATCAAAGCCACATTTGGTGACCACCTGACGTGATACAGCTCACCGCCACGGATACTGC
>VZTN01033140.1:98184-137928 GCA_013400515.1 Erpornis zantholeuca | reverse complement strand
GATTTGGCTGTGGAAGTGGGTCCGGACCTCCCCCAGTTTTTGGGAGTAGTAGACGCCACCGGGAAAGAACATATGGGACTGTGGGCCTCGGTACATGAAGAACCTGTCCTCGAGGTATGGATTCCTCTTTTAAGGAAGCGGGGAATAACATATGAAGAGAAGGCTTTACAGGCCCTGCTGACATGGTCCGAGAAGCATGGACTATATATAACGGAAAGAATCGCTCTAGATTTAAAAACATGGGAGCTTGTGGGCAAGTTTATAATTGAAGCAGCCTCCATAGGAGAGAGTTCAGCCATTAATGTGATAAAACCCTGGAGGCTCATAGTGGACTTGATAAGGCCGTTAAAAGCCGAGTGTCATCGTGTGAGGATGGAGGAAGGGACACTATGAGTGCCACTAACTGATGGCTTTTCAAGGATTTTTTGTCCATCTAAGGACACGGAAGATACTTAATATGAGGACATGAGTAATTTATCTGAATGAGTCAAAACCTGAATTAATCAACCTGAAGTTGTTTGCGTCCCCACTGTTCTAAAGTTAAAATGTTTCTTGTTCATGGAGTTAAGGTGTTAAGTTGTAACTTTTAAGTTGATAAGGCTGCATATGCTGCCTTTAAGAGTCTGTTTTGCTGGTGATCCTATTGACAGATCTTAGATTGGATTGTTGATTGTTTGTTGTACAAATAAAAACATCACTGGCTGAAGGGAGCTAGGCCTGTTGAATTGGGTAGAAAGGTCAAGGCTTTTATTATGTATTATCATGAATATTTTTTATATAGTGCCATGTTTGTCACCCTGTCTCCAAGGGCCCTGCAGACGGGATGACAGATTCTGCTTTTACATTTAAAAACAAAAGGGGGGAATTAGTGTGGTGTCCAACAGCTGGCCTGAGGGCCTCACAATAATTATTGATCTCCATTTTTTAACTAAAAGGTGATTGATTATATAAATACCTTGAGCAGCTGGATTAGGTAACCTGACTAGCAAGGACAGCTGGGGCTGTTGGACAGCAGGCCCAGGCGGCTGAAGCCGAGATCAGCTCTTGGCTGATTGAGCAGGCAGCAACAGGTCCAAACAATCAGGAGCCAGCATGTGAACCCCAAATCTATCACAGAGATCAATAAAGATGGCTGTTGAGCATGAGCTTAGGTGTGTCATGTCACATTCCTGCCTCCGACACCAAAGCGACACCCCACAGTATAGGGACTGACCTGGAGCCTCGTGAGAGTCCTCCAGAGCAGTCTCCATCCCCTGTGAGCAAGGTGAGGTTAAAAAACCACCAGAGACAACATAACTCCTCTTTTAAGGTGCTATGGCTCTCCTAGTCTTTATGAAAATATTCCTAAAGGGTATCTGGAAATACAGTATAAATGAATTTAGGGGCTAAAAAGAATAGAAGAGCAAAACTGAAGTATTAATCTTAAGTGAGCAGGGAGGCTGAACCAACTCTATGGATGGTTTATGCACCAAAGGCATAGACCGAAATAAACAGAAGAGTTGGCAGCACAGGATGAAAAAGTTGGTCTTGTACAAGAAAATAGGCAGAAATTAGTTTACATTGGTGGGAATAGTATATTATATAGTGGATAATGCTTGGACTTGATGATATTAAATGTCTTTTCCAACCTAAATGATTCTGT
Organism: Erpornis zantholeuca; assembly: GCA_013400515.1. Lineage (NCBI taxonomy): Eukaryota > Metazoa > Chordata > Aves > Passeriformes > Timaliidae > Erpornis > Erpornis zantholeuca. The sequence goes on along the minus strand of VZTN01033140.1, from coordinate 136,286 downwards.
GATTCTACATAATGTGTTGGACTGTTTATTCATATTTCCCTGAGATAATCTTATGAAAACCCCTTAAATCTAAGCAGCTAATCATGTTTGCCAAAATTGTGATTCTTATATAAGTTTTACCTGTTACCTTTGCAAAGTTGCTGAATCACAGTTTAAGTGGTCGATGCTGAACTACAAGCTGATAACAGGTTTACCATTTATGCTTTTGATCTTCAACCTAGTAAGACAGCAGAAAAAGATGTTAAGATAACACACAACTAGTGCAAAAAGATTCTGCAATCAGATTCTGTTCCCTATTTAGTGCACTACCAAATGGCAACAACAAAGACTAAGTTGTCATCTGCTGACATTTAATTCAGTGCGAAACAGGAAAAATGCACTGTTAGAAAGTAATATCAAAAGCACTAGGGATTTGCAGAGATATAAAGACACAGATAAACACAACAAAAATCAATATGGTTAGTGTCCTCAGCTCTATCACTACTTCCTAAAATGATATAGCTTCTATTTACAGTTGGGAATTATGTCCTCAAATACTGGTGGCACTGCAAGAAATGTTCTGGGGAACAATCATCATCATCCACAGACCGTGAAGGGACAAAAGACAGTTTTTTAATCAGTGGAGGAGGGGAAATGTTACTAATGTGCTATTTTCCCTTAGAAGGTGTCAGGCATGGTACAGTGCAGACTGATATGTCTGAGCCAAACCACAAAATACAAAGCAAACTTTGAATGGGTAGATCATACACTTGTAGTTCCAGGCAGCAGGATCGATAATCTGAGGTTAAACAAGTGTTATCAGTTTGCAAGCAGATTGACAGTTGGTATTTGAAATTGTTTTATAAGTGGCTATTTTTCATGTTCCTTCATAGAAACATAGTGTTTCCTTCCAAAGGAGACTGGCATGAAAATAATTTTGTATAATTTTGTAGTGTCATTGCCTGTTGAGTATCCCTGCCAGGTTAAAATACCACATGGAAGACAATGGCTGTGGTCATCTTCCTAGTCTGTGGCAGACCAAAGGTTTTATAGGCCTAAAGCTACAAGTAAAAAAAAACGTAGGCAACTGACCCTAACACATTTTTCAGGACTAATACTGGATCTGAACTTCTAATGATCTTGTATTCTAAAGAAATTGGCACCTAATGCCTCTTGCAGTGTTGGTATTCCTGGACTCAGAATAAGTGATTGCTGACCTAGGGAAAGAAATAGGGCATTTGTGCAGAACTCCAGAATTTCAGTGGTTCCACGTTACAAGTTGCTGGCTTATTTACTGAGTCATAATTTATTGGTGTTCCCCATCTCCATAGAAGTTTAAAAACACAGAAAGCTAAAATAGACTAATACATCCAGAACCTGATCCCTTCTCATGGGTATCTATCTGTAGGTTCTGTGGCCAGTTTTCCTGAAGGTAGCCTACGGGGAGTCAAGGATCACTACAACTTTTTTTGTTGTACCTTGTGATGTATTTTTGCCATTGTGATAATCAATCAAGAGATGAAGTAATTTTGTTTTGACTGGAAACTGATGAGACACATATATTAGTTCATGCCAGGCTTCAGATGTTTTCCTGTAGTGAAAGGAGAGCTCTCCCTACTTTCCATTAGTATCCCCTATGTTTGTTGTGCCTGGGAGAGATTTTGTGTGGGTCTGGAAGTTGTGCTGGTGGAGGTCTCATCATGTTGCACATGTGATCATGACCACCCATGCTTGAAATCGCCTGCCACATCCCAGGGGGATGAGCTACCCTTGTAACACCCTTCCTTGTGCTACCAAGGCCATGCAGGAGGGTATCTCAGTAATCCATCTAGGGCGGATTGCTGGTAACGGGAATGGAGGGTAAGGAGGAGTGGCTGTTGATATTTTTATTAATTTATTCTCCTTTGCCCTGAGAGTCTCAAGCTTACTTCTGTGCACCTCAGTTATTAAAAATTATGTTTAAGTTCCTAACTGCAGGCAAGTTTTCTAGTGAGTGGTGTTATTCTCGTGATCAAAGCATGATTTTTTTTATTTTTTTTAAACGATATACAAGCATGAGTGAATTGTTCCTGTGTCTGTTGAAGCTTGTCTCTCATACTGGATATCAGAGAAATAATTGTCTTTCTTTTTTTCTTCTCCAATGAGATTTGCTGTTTGGTTGATATCCCTTTTAGAAAGAAGTTCAGATATGAAAGCCTGGGGGCAATGATAATCTGGAAAAATATATTTTCTATCAGTCTCTGTGAACTTTACTGTTCTGGGTAGAAGGACTTCATCTGGGCTAAGCAACCATTCCGAACTACTGCAAACTGGTAACTGAGTGAAAAATTAATAGTGTTTTGTTAAATTGTCACTTGAGTCACTATTGTTGTACAGCCATTGTTTTGCTGCTGTTGTGATGTTTTTCTCAAATAAGAAGGTTTATTTATTTAGATCCTGATTTTTACACACAATAAATGAGGGACAGCTCTCACTGCCAGGTAAAGACAGAACTTCAGAATGAAGACAGATACTTTGAAGTATTTTTAACTATAGTGGTTCCTTTTTAACCAGAGGGTAGAAGATGCTCACAAGGAAGGTTAGAATGTAAGAGATCTGACACTCTTATACTCTGAAGTATAAGACCAGAAGTGTTTGTGGAAGTCAATGCTACCCTGTTACAAGGAAGGATAACTTCAACTCAAGTGAGAATCTTGTCTCTAGGATTTTTGCCTTAATGTAAATTAAGTTTTAGGGACTGTTTTGGCCTTAGGGTTTTTTAGTCTTATACGTGGATAGTAATGGCTTCATCAATGAGTCTGATCATCAATTGTTAATTAAATTTCTAATTATTTCTAATAAGAATATAAAAAAGAAAAATGTCATATTAAAAACCCCTGTCATATTTTATTAAAGAAGCTGACCCTCTAATTTTCAAGTTTCTGCAAGAACTGTAAAAATGTCACTTTAAATTAGATTGCAGCTTATTGATGGACTGCTAAATACAGTAACCATTCCATCCTTTTTGTTTGAATGCCAAAATCTCAAGTTATACCACAACATCCTGATGAATGTTTCTACGACAGCTAAAGCAAAGCCTTTAGCACTGGTACTGATGCCAGGATGATTTTTTGCCTTTTCTTTTATACCCCTCTTATATACCCTTTTATATAGTTTTATGTATTCTTGGTGCTTTTAGCCTACATACTTGTAACTTTCCAAGCCTGATAACTTAGCTGAGACTCACTGTACTGTTAACCAGGAAACCAAACATCCCAGACACCAAAGTCCTCTCCAGAGCACATTCTGTAAACTAAGATAGCCCCATCCAGGGGAAAGGTTCCTCAGAACAGGGGATTCACTCGAGTTTCTCATTGGGGAATCTTTGATAGATAGGCTAATTTGCATGGCCTATAATTGTGTGCATTTCAGTGTGTGATGGGCAGTGTGTGCATTTTGGGGCATTCCACCTGCACAAAGTGCTGCACCCTTAAAGGATCCTTAAATAAATACTGAGGTAAAAACCCGTTTTCCCCATAAACCGTGTTTTGGTTTTAATTTTAAGACCAGAGAAAGGCAACAGTACCTGCACTGAGAGAGTCTGGATGTAGAATCCCTTACACCTGAAAATTTGTAGCCAAATGAGTACAAGATTGATTATGTATGATATTTCAGACGAATGTGCAGTTTTGGTGCTGCATTTGCTGCTGTGATGGCAGAGGCTGTGCTAGGAGCCTTGTGATCTGTGTGGGGCACGTGTCCCGCACTGCAGGGTCGCAGAAATAGCTGATGTGCTGCCTCTGCAGAAGGAAAAGGGTCCTTTTACCCTCCCCTGATGAGCCAGTCCCTGCAAGGAGAGGAGAAGCAGCCAGTGCTGGGGGCTGGAGGCATTGCTCGCACAGGCAGCCCATGGCTCTGTGAGCAAAGCAGTTTGTCAGAGCCTTGCAGAGCTTCACTAAGGAGTCTTGTAAGAGACAGTGTTCCACAAAACTTTGAAATAAAGATATAGAACAAGCATGGTGATTACTCCCTTCCTCTTTCCATCTCTGCTGAATGTGAGTTAGCTGCCAGCTAGAAGATCTGTAGGATAAGGACAGGAGAAAATGACACAAAATAGTGTAGCAGTTTCCATCTTCTCTCCTGAACTATGTAGAGCCAGATGGTCCTCTGAGGTGATTCAGTGAAGAGTTGAATTCCTTTATATTTCAAGGGGAACTGGAGTTTTTGATACTTGTATTTGATTTTTTAAAATGAATATGTGGTCGTCATCTGAGTGCTGGCTGCTGACAAGCAGCAGAGAAGTAGCAGCAGCACAGCTGAAGGAGGTGGCAGTCATCATATTGGACATTTGCTGCTGCTCACTTTTCCACGGTGAATCCATGAAGCTGTTGGTTGTACTGAAAAAAGGAGGGTGGGGATGCTCAGCTGCCTCCATAGCTCAGCCTCCAATGTCAAGAGTGGCATTGAAAATGGCATTGAAATGACATTGGCATTACCTGAAGGCAAGGAGATGTACAGTGACATTAAAACAATGAAAGGAAGTGAAAGGATACCTATGGATAAGGCTCACAGTTAGAGGTCTAGATGTGTGTCCATTGGATGGAAGGTGGAAGGGGAAGAGGTAGGGTTGGAGGCGGAGCTGACTCTGCTAAACCCAGAAAAAAGGGCAGTTAAAGCAGTCAAGTAATTTCATATCGCAGCAGTGATATGAAATGTGTGGCAGGTTCACAGTCACAGTGCTGGCTTTGTTGCCACTGTCTCCAAGTGGTCAGAGGCACAGTGAATAGCTCTTCCCTTCTCCTACCCCAGCCAAACACCAGCATCCTTGGAATTAGTAAAATCCCAAGCTGCTTCATTCCTGAGTGAGCATTGCTTTGACACAAATGGGCTCAGGGGAAAAAGCAAAACCAACTAACTAGTGAGGTGAACAGTGTCACTAATAACTATAAATTATTGGCCATCAGCTGTCCTGAGCAATTCCGAATCGGGTACCTGCACCGGCTCCTGTTATTAAAATCATGTTATAAACGCAGACTTGGAATTTGGAAGTTAAAAACAAGCAGTGGTAGAGGAGCAGCTCTGGCTGTGGAAGGAAATATAAGTAGTTTCGTGACTACTCATGGTCTATGTTTTCAATAGTGTCTATTGGTAAAAGGAAGGTAAAAAGGGTTTGTGGGGTTGAAGGCAGTGCATCAGAGCTTTGTGTCTCAAAACCTCACTGTCTTTAAAGGATATTGCATATGCTGATAAAGTGGTTACACCTAAATATGATACTTGTAGCTATTCCATGGATATATGAAAGACAGAGGAACTCTTCTTGGAATAGGTTCCTTTTAGTTCTCTTGCTATTGTTTTGCTGTTTTTTTGTTTTAACCCAGTAGCCTAAAAATACTTTGAACTGCTGTGGTTCAATACAGATACACAGTTCAGGTACATAAAAATAAAATAATAAAATTTGTTATTTGTGGTAATAAAATTTGAGTAGAAGCTCTGCATGTGTTCTGTCAGGAAGGTGTTAAAGTGCTTAATGACTGTCTTTGCACACTGCTAATTTGAGCTGGTATTTTTAGTTGTACTCCCAGTAGGAATGGCACAGAGTTTTGGACAGCTTCTCACAGACAGCTTCAATAGCTGACTCCTATGGGGAGGGGCTACTATGGAGTTACAGTAGCCATCCCACCAAGGCTAATGCCTGTTTTACTGTGATAAACCAAATTTTCAATTAAAAAATATTCCAGGAACAAAACAACCTCCTAAAACTTCACATCCTGTTCTTTCCTCTAAGATACTGATTTTTTTTCCTGTGGGAGTTCAGGGGAAGGGATTCTGGATATATGTTAAAGCTGTATTTATAGAACCATCTTTAACCTGCAAGTTCTTGATGGGGGTTTATCTTATTAATTGCATGTGAGGATTCTGACATTTTTCTTATTTTGTTTTTATAACAATAGGTTAGGAAATGTGAGAGAAGCACTTTGAGAGTTTGTAATAGACTATTCGATGGACTGTATGAAAATCTGCAGAGATGCTCAACCAAGAGCTCTTAGATAAATTATAGAAGGAAGAGGGGAACTTAAAAGGATGTGGATTTGTTTTTGATTTTCTAGTTCTTTTTATTTGCTAAGATGGCATATTTAAATATGTCATGTATGAAATAATTCAACAGACTAATAATGATACAAATAATCTGGGATAAAAAATAGTGTGTGACACTAAAAATCATAGCTATGACTAGATATTTTTGGTTTCTCTAATATTCCTAATCAGAACTACTTTTCCATAGAGAGCTGTGAAACAGTCCTGTTGGGCATGCAACGTTCCTCAGCAGTACTGAGTTTCTAAGGTCTGACTTTGATCTTTTACTAGTATTTGAGTTTTGGTGGGCCAGAGCCCTTGGGATTAGTGCTGTCAGGAGGTCTGGAGAGGGTTTGGCTTGTGTACTTGGAGAGAGAAGGACTGCTCTGATGTATTAGTAGTGGATTGCAACTGACGTGCAGAGTATATGCCTGGATTGTTTTGAAAAATACATTTTTTATTTTTTTTAGTGTTGGTTTTGTTTTTCAAGCCCAGAGGATACTCAATTTTTAACCATGATTTCAGGAGTAGTTTTTGTTATTACTGAGACTTCTTGGTAATTGCATTTTTTTGTGTGGTAGTGTTTAGAGAACTAAAATACCCCCAAAACTGAGTACTATATCGATTTTTCTCCAGTGGTCTTTGTCATGAAAAAAAATTTATACTGCATCTCTGCTGGGCAATGCAGTTTGCATATTATTCTGCTTTCAGAGTCTACTGCCTCTCCTGGCTTTTATTTCCAAAAGGTGTCAGCACTGGGAGTCAGGTGGGGGGTCCAAAGTAGTGGCAGCAGTATGAAATAGGGGATTCTGCAGGCTGTGGAGAGGCACAGTGCAGGAGAAGCAGCAGCAGGAAGGTGACAAATATGAGAAAGAAGAGCTCTCTGCATGTAGACCTGGGAGACTTCGAGCTAGATCACAGGTAGGTCCAGAATTTCTGTATGTTGCTCTTCACTGTTCTTTAACTAAAAATATTTTCTGGAACAGAGAGTGCAGGCTCCTTGCTTTGGGCTTTCGTGACTCACACAGTGTTCAGTGCACTTTTCTGCTGATGAAAGCAGAGCAGGTACCAATCATTGAACAAATCAGGCTCTTTTGTGCAGGAGAATACAGAAACACCCTAAATGTCAGGTGAATGTGCTGGGCACAGTATAGGAAGGTGCTCAGATAACGCTGCAGACTGTTAGTAGAGATTGTTTTTTCTCAAGGAGCATAGGAGGTAAGAGGAGGGTGGCAGAGAGGACAACTCTCCTGGGGGCTGTGTGACCTAGATGAATCTCCATTCATCTTCCTAAAACACTAGGAATACTTCAACCAAATGTTTCCACATAATCGATCGACTTCTACTCCATAAAAAAAGTTCCTTCAAAAAGACAGCCTCTTAATTGCTGCTGTCAGCTTACCATGAGTACTTCTGACCTACCTAGGACACTGAATATTACACTCCTTGTGGTAGGAGTGAGTCTGGATGAGTTGTTATCCAACTGTATATTATGGCATTCAACATGAAAGTTTATGTGATTTATATGGTCTTGCCCTTGGTAGCATCACAGCCGGACTGTTTATCACCCCCTATATTCTCCCCACAAAAATTTCAGTGAAAGTCAGTGAACAATTGAACATACAGACTCTTTTATAGAAATTTTGTTGCCTAGGGATAATCTAGAAACAAAAAGAAAACTTCCTCAGTATAAGCCTTATATTCACATTGGTTTTGCTGTCATATTACCTAAAGACAAATTGTATCACTGCTGTGGATAATGAGAGTCACCAGGCTTGGGACTGACACCTTTCTAATTTCTTTTCCCTCCCTCAAGTCTAGGCAGAAGTTTAATTTCTCTTAGTGTCTGGAAATGGCATATTTTTAAGGTTTTGTTCATCTAAGCTCTTTTTAGAGCTGTTGAATCCTTTGCTTTTGTTTTCAAGACTGGAAAGTAATTTTCCTCTAAGTAGTTTCCATACATAATTATTTAAATTCAGTGACAATTCACCTTTCATCCTTCTCTTATGAGCTGAGTAGACTGAACTCCTATAATTTAGCATTGTGGGGCTTATTTTTCAGCTGAAGGGTTATTTTTGTTCTCCTTCAAAGTTTTCAGGAAGTAAGTAGAAATAACAAAATTTGTCATCAGAACTGTCATCTTTATCTGCTACTGTCTTAATTCAATCATGTATGAAGAGAGAAAGATTAAACTATTTTTACCCTTGTGGTGGATGGAAGTTTTAAGAGAAGGCAGGTATGGCTTTAGATAACCAAGTCTGTCTTTGAGCTGCCTCTTTCCAACTCAAAATCTTTCAACCTTACTTGGGAACACATTATCTTGGAGAACAAAAAAAGAACATTGGAGTGGCAAAACGTTTTCCAAAAAATCTTCTTGACTGTCATTAATTCGTTTTCTTGCATCTAATTATTGGTAATCACTATGATGAAAACAGTGAAAAAAAAACCTTGGAGGTCTTGCATTTTTCTGTGAGAGGTAAGGATATGTTTAGCTAGCAGTAAATGCTATCACATTTTAATGAGGAGAAAAGATTTTGAACTAGCTTTTGAATCTAAATATAGACATTTACAGTTAATTTTAAGTGTGTGTAGGAGAGGAGAGGATGGCCTTTTACCAAAAACGATGTTTTGAGTTGCTACATTGTTCATTGAAGCAAAATCCTGTTTGGGGCCTGATTTGATATGCACATTTCTTTATTAGAATTACTGAACAAAAAAAGTCAGTGACTTTCACAGAACTGCACAGTAAAACCTGCTAAAAACAAGAAAGCAGGTTTCTTAGTGCCATCGATGCCATTCAGTGATATATGTTCCCAGGTTTTATTTGCAGGGTGGTGCTTGGGCACACATGCTGCCACGTGGATCGAGAGCTGTCTCGCAGGCTGTCAGCAGAAAAGGCTGATCATCTCTGCAGGGAGCTGGTGCCAAGCTGGGCTCTGCAGGGCTATTAATTCCAAACTCTTCCACCATCTGCTTTCAGGAAATAGGGGAACGTCACTGACCTTGGGGGTGTTTTTGCCTTTGGCTATTAAACAATCTTTGATAGTACTGAGCCCTGGCTCTGAGCTCTGCCTGCAGTCCCTTTCTCTCACTCCAGTTCCTACAGTGAGCTTGAAGGTGTCCAACCCATCAGAAACTTCTGAACACATTTCTTCTGAGTATTATAAAACTAGATAGAAAATTATGGGAATGATAAATCAACCCTTTATATCCAGTGAGTAAGGATTCAAAAGCAAATCAAGGAATGCATCCAGACATTTCTTTAGAAGTGTGAGCACATGTCTCAGCTGCACAGGGACTCCTGCAGACTTGGGGTGGTGTTGCTTCCTTTGCAGTGATGCCAGGTTGCTCTTTGGGTGGTGTTGCTTCCTTTGCAGAGGTGCCAGGTCTTGCTTGTTGTTGTGCAGTGGAGGTCTGCACTAGCTGTAAAATCCCAAGGAGATATAAAATGGTGAGGAACCCTACCTGCTTGTGTACAAACTCAGCAGTACTTATTCCCCATGTGTGGCACTGAGCTGGAGTAGGCATCCTGCTCACTTTGTGTCCCCAGGAGTGGTGACTGCTAGCTCCAGCATCTGATATTGTTACATCAGAGTCTGGGTTCCATAGCCTGGGAGGTGAAAGACTAGGAGGGATAGCACTGGCACAAGAAATGAAGTGGGATAATGCTTAAACTGAAAATTGGGAGAACAGTTCTGTGAGAACTTGGGCTTGCAGTTCTGTGAGAGGTTTTTTGAACCCTCCCAAAATCCTTACTAGATGGCTGGTCTGCTTTGAGATATGGGTGGGTGGACAGCCACTTCTGCCTTCTGCCAGCATTGCCCAGCCAGGCAAAAGAATTGTGGTGAAAATAAAATAGCTACATACATTACATAAATCTGAATGCCTTTCCAGCTGGGGGAGAGCATGAAGCTTAATGTTACTAATGTAGTGGTCTCAATAGCATTTTTTTATCTGACACAATAAGGCTCTCAGCATGGGGAATGAAATGCATTTGAGACTCAGGCACACCTGCACCGGCCTCTTGCACATCTGCACTGGCCTCTTGCACTTGAAGAATTTATTTTTGACTTATTCCATTGTGCTTGGAGCACTTAAAGTGTCATTTGCAAAATTAATCCGTGAAATGGAGGAAGAATACTCATTGCATTTGCAGAAATTGAGTGAGGACTAAAATCCTCATTCAGCAAATATTGCAGATGTCATATTGTGCTAAAAAATTGGCAAAAATGTTGGGGGGGTTTCATCTAATTTTAAAATCACATAAAATTAATGGTCAGTGGACATCTGTAACCTTTGAATATTTTTCAACAAAGAGAAGCTTTGAATTGACTATTTGAATAGTAAAACAGTTTTTAAGATAAATATTATAAAGAATATTTTATGGACTTTTAAAGTCTGTTTTGTTCTTTTAAATGACAGCTTAGGAACAGACACATTTGCATATTCATTGGGTAACATTCCCACTTGAAAAGCAAAAGAAAAAAAAATCTGTTTGTATTTAAATTAAATTTTGATGAAAAGTTTATAAATGCCTAAACAATTGGGTTTATTTCTTTTTTTCATGAAAAAAAGAGACCTATTTTAAAGACATTTTAACTATTGTTTCAGTCCATGACTTTTTTTTCTGAAAAGCATATTTTTTTCATTCTCAGGTAATGCAAATTTGAGATTGCTGGTTTAGGGAACTATTCTGTGAAGCTTTTTTTTTTTTTTTTTTTTTTGCACTGATAGCTAAATAAATTCCAAGCAATTAGTGGCAAAAGTTAAAGCCAAACACCTTTCTGAATGATTTATAACTTTATCACCATATATATTTATTTCCTCTTTTTTAAGTCAGAGTTTTATTATGTCAGGTGATGCTCAGCATCCAAATAGTGATTCTGCTATGGTAAAGCTTCTATTCAAAACTGGAAACATATTGTTAATAAAATACATTGTGTCTGCTAGAGCCTGCCATTAAATGATGTGCTGGAAACCGTTCAATATTTGTTGTACAATAATATTCGTGAAGGGCAGTAATAATACAACATCCTTTTCTAGTGGCTGAGCAAGTTATTAGTCTTAGACTAAATGTCTTTGTGTCAAACAATAATTTAGTGTTGAGTTTTTCTGTGCTCTTTTGCCAGAATAACAAAGATTTTGCTGCATCAGTCCTTTAACCAGTCTGTTCTGGAAGAAAATGTGCTTTCATAATATGTTTACAAGTCTGACAGGAAAATACTATTAAAAGGAACAGTCTTTAAGTCTTTGACCAGTTTTGTCCTCAGACAGGTGTAAATGTGTGCAGATAAAATTATTGCAGCATCTTACTAGTTTCTGATTGTCCTGTCTTCTCCCAGAGGCAGAACTGCAGGGGCTGAGGCATCTGCTGCTGTTCTAGAAGGACAGAGCTAATCATTATATTGGCATTCAATCTCTCCCTTGTGTAATCCTTGTCCCTTCCCCTCTTTCCATATTCCTTCTGTAAATATTAATGTGTTGTCTTGTTTGAGTTTTAAGACTGATCTTTTTCCCCTAAGACAAATTTTCTGTAATTATTTATGCTATTACCTATTTCTGAAAGATTTTCTTAAAAGCTGTAAAGTCAGTTTGGGGATATAAAACAAAACACTTTTCTTTCCTTGGCAGTGAAGATGAAGGAAAGCTAGAAATGTTTGTTTATTAAAACATTCAAACTTATTTAGAATTCAGACAGCAATTCCTGTCTGTTCAGACAAATATTTGTTCCTCCTGTGAAGGTGGTTCCCAGTGCTATGTGATAGACTGGGTACTCATGTCAGTCTCTCTTCATCAGTGATTTAAAAAGCAAAAAAGTTAGTATTTTGGACTAGATGATCTTGCAAGTAAGAAAGAATCTAGAAATATGTGGAAACTTTCACTGTTGTGGTACCCTCCTCATGAACAATTTCATAGAGTTGGGGATTGTCACTTTTTCCTTTCATCCCTCAACACAGGCAAAAGACTTCCACCCCACAAATCTGTCTGTGGTGCCCTGAGAAGCCAAACAGTGGAGTAGCAGCAGCACTCATGCCCTGTTTTAAGTATTAGTTTGTTCCTTCTCTACTGTACATTATCACAGAGCAAAGCAGGGGTCCTTTTCCCAGCTTCTCTTCTACTCTTCTTTCTCCCTCTTCTCAGGTCTTAAGGTTGCAGAGCACTCAGGCTGTGTGTGCAAAATCTATTGATGTTTTGGTATTTATTTATCTTATTTCAGTCTTTCTGAACTGTGTGGAAGTGAATAATGTAAGAACAACACTGGCATCCTTAGTTAAGTTGCTGCTAATTTGGAGTAGATGCAGCACTGCTGTAATTCTTACCAGGAATCCTAGATATATCCTTCTCAAAATAAGCCAATGTCTACTTTTGTCTATAAAATTATATGAACCCTAGAAGAGATTATACCATAATCATGCTGAATATTTATGTTTTCTTTTGTTTCCACAGTACCCTTCGTGGTAAAATAGATTGTAGATTACATAAGCTGTGTTTCTGGGTCCGAGTTGGTTTTGGTGTAGGTTTTTTTCTTTTCCAGTGTTGTGCTAAAAATCTCTAAGCTGTTTTCTGAGTGGAGAAAATAAATACCACTTGACAGCTCACAACTGCTTTTAAACAGAAGAAGCCATTACTGCAGTGAGATGTGATGGCAGACAGAGTGGCTCTGACATAGCGTGCCTGACCTTCGCACGCCAAGTGTTGGTCCAGGTGTCCTGGCTCTTTCTGTCGGTGATGGCTGGGGTCTAGCAACAGCAACAGGAGTGTGAAACCCTTGCATTCACGAGGCTCATATGTCTTCTGCCTTTGTGGTGTTTAAATGGTTGCTAGGGAATACAAAGAAGGGCCTGTGGGGAGAGGAAGGGGGTTAGAGGCAAACTGGTTCCCAGTCCGTTCTGCACGTGAATGGCGCAACACTGCAGCAACAATAGCACGGATGGGAGATTTGTTTATTTTTAGCTATGGCTTCCCATTTGTTTGTTATCTTGACTGTAAGCTGCAGGCTTCTATGTCCACATGGGCCCCTGGAATGCATGTAGAAAGAAAATGTACATTAGGAGCAGAGCTAGAGTTGTTTTTAGCAAGAGGCTTTTAGAGGTTTTTTTTTAGCCTAGAGAAATTTACTTCCATGCACTGATTATATATTTGCTTGAATCTTTTCGTTATTAGCCTTAATAGGATCATCCCTGTTTGGGATGATGACAGTCATCACCTTAGCAAATCCTTCCAATTTACATTGCTGCTGTGAGCAGTTTTCTGTTGTACTGTAGAATAAATCAAATGTATCAAGTGCATTAGAAATTCAGTAAGAAACAGTTGTTTCATGTTTCTTCCATCCTTTGTGCTTCTCAAACCTGTAACTACATGGGAGGAATGTGGAAAATAGAATTATCGGTCCTATAAGTCCCGGAAAAACCATTAGCAAAATATTACTGCATGAGAAGTATGCATGGGTATTTCTGAAACTACTGCCACTGTGGCTGCTTCTCACCTGGGGAAGTTTCTTTTTCTCTCGAGAGTCCGATACAAGAACAGAATATATGCAAACTTGAAATGAGTAGTGGATAGGAATCTGCTCCAAATACTTCTGCAACTAGATCTCCTACTTGTTGCAACTAGTTGGATTTCTGTGATGTGCAAGACAAGGCTCTGAGCAATACTTTGCTCTAGAAGCCAGCTGCTGAACCTTCACTGCTGGCCTTGGGTTGCTTTTTTTTTCCCCACTTCTTGTCACTGCTTCTTTATGTTGGCCAAGGACACTTTGTCCAGCTTTTATCCATGAATTCTCAGATTTGGGTTAAGTCTAACAGCTTTTTATCTCTTTGTAATTACACTGTTTTTATGCACTGTGTCACATCGTAGGCAGTGACAGAAGGCTGTAACCAGCAAGAATCTGGCTTTTTTTTTTCCCCTTGGGAAGACCCTTTCAACACAAAATGCTTGTAAGAGACACATGGTAACCAGCCCAACACAGCATCGCAGTTCTTTGGGGATATGTTGATTGGGCAAGTCAGTGATCTCCACCTGAAATGTGAGGGTTTTTTATGAGTAGTAATGCTGCATGAGTACAATAAAATGCCTGAAATCACCAGTGTCAGAGAAATGAGAGAGGAGGGCGGCAGCTGACGTTAGTTTCATGTACCTCAGTCTGACAGATTCATGTAGCACAGACATATGGTCTGGATATAGATCCCAAGATCCAAGAGTCTGCATCCACTGTTGGATGGTGAAAAATGAAAATACAGTGTGCATTTCTAGAGCATCGCTCTTAAATGTTGCCTGGGCCACATGGAAATTGTCAGAACAGCTACAGCCTTTTAACTAAAAGCCTCAGAAGGAAGGTCTATATATGTTTGTTTCTGAATTAATATGGTCTAAAAGGAGATCAAGAATCTGCCATGGTGCATGCAAATAAAGAGGTACTTATGTTGATGCCCAGCCACACAAGTGCCATGCTGACACAGATCTATGATTTCCAAGTTGAACTTTCTGAACAATGCAAGTTCATTTTGCCATGTGTTTGTGCTCTGTGCTGGAACAGATCCAAACCCCTCATATCAACATCACAAATGAAATTGTGTGAAAGTGTCTGTTTTCAGATTAGAAAGATTTTTTTGTTATTTGGCATCTTCTTTCAGAAGTAACAAAAATGGACCACAAGTGACAAAAATGTGCCATACAGAAACCTTTCAATTGAAATTGATACATCCCTGCAAAACACTGTACCCTTGATGGAATAATATAATTCAGTGGAGTGGAAAAAAAAAACCAAAACAACAAAAAACACCCAAAACATTTTGTTAAGTTTTGACAAGATCTAGTCTCTTTTCAGAGAAGTCTCAGAGTGAACAGATTAATTCCAACTATTTGGTTCTCTTTTTCTCTCTTAATAGAAAAAAGAAAAAACAGACTACAATTTTCCCCTAAAGATATATTTTTTTAAATATACTGCAGCCCCCGGCCTCCTGACACAAGCATGCATCTAGCACTGCCTGCTAGGTGATATAAAAAATTACTGGCCTGGAACCAAATGTCTCGTTGAAAACTAACATGAACGAAAGTGTCATTCAGACTTAAAAGTGTTAGCTAGAAAAGCTAAATGCTTCTCTGTGTGCTCTTATAATTTGCCTTTTCCTAATTTGTCAATAGATGCCAACAAAGTCTGTCTCCTGCTGTTCCTCAGACTACAAACCTATGTATGAAAGAACAAATTGACAACATTGTGCCTTGTCCAAATGTGTAGTAGAAAGGGATGTACAACACTTGGGACAGGTGCTAGTGCTTGGTGATGTTTTTGAGGATCAGATGCATTGGCATTGCTTCTGTACTAGCAGGAGCACTATGAGATGCACGTAGATCAAATAGGTTAGTGTTCGTCAGCTAAAAACTACACTGCTGCCTTAATAATCTTCTAGTGACATACTTTGCTTGTTTGAAAGTACTAGGTAATAAATGAATGAAAAATTTTATTTGGTATATTGATCAGCTTATTTAAAAGCTGATCTCAAGATCTCTCATGAGACCCCACCTGAAGTACTTGGAAAAAGCTCTGAGGCACCCAGCGCAGGATGGGTACTGCTCCCGATGGCAGGGGGGTTGAAACTTGATGATCTTTAAGGTTCTTTTCAACCTAACCCATTCTATGATGCTATGATGCTATGATTCTTGTCAAAAGTTCCTCTCTAACTTTCTTGTAGGCTTCTTTCAGGAACTGGAAGGCTGCATTCAGGTGCCTCCCTAAGCCTTCCCTTTGCCAGGCTGAACGATTCCAGTTGTCTTAGCCTTTTTTCATAGTAGAGGTGCTTCATTCATCTAATCATCTTGGTGGCCTCCTCTGGACTCAGTCCAACTCAGGTCAATGTGCTGGGGACCCCACAGCATTCCAGGTGAGTTCTTACCAGAGCAGAGCAGAGGGGCAGAATCCCCTCCCCTGGCCTGCTGCCCATGCTGCTTTGGATGTAGCCCAGGACACACCTGGCTTTCTGGGCAGCAAGTGCACATTGCTGGGTTGTGTTCAGCCTCTCATCCACCAGTACCCCCAGATCCTTCCTGGCAGGGTTGCTCTTGTCATCCCCCAGCCTGGGTGACCCCAACACCAGCACTTGGTCTTGTTGAACCTTATGAGAGTCCCATGGGCCACTTCTCAATCTTGTCCAGGTCCTTCTGGATGGATCCAATCCTTCACAGGTGTGTCACCCACAGGTGTGTCAGCTTGGTGTCTTCTGCAAATTTTCTGAGGGTACACTTGGTCCCTTTGGCTGTGTTATTAATAGAGTTATTAAACAGCACTGGTCCCAATACTGACCCTTGAGAAACCCCAGCTGTCTCTGATGTCCATCAGCTCTCTGAGCCATTGACCACTACCCTCTGGATGTGACTGTCCAACCAATTCCTTACCCATCTAGCAGTCCACCCATCAAATCCTCTCTCCAATTTAAAGAGCAGGATGTTGTGAGGGACTCTGTCAAAGGCTTTGCAAAAGTCCAAAAAAATTACATCTGTAGCCCTTCCTTTGATTCAGTCACTCCATGTAGTCAATAGAAGGTCACTGGGTAGGTCAGTCAAGGCTTGCCCTTGTTGAAGCTGTGCTGGCTGTCTCAAATTACCTCCCTGTCCCCCATGTGCCATAGCACAGCTTATAGAAGGATCTGTTCTGTGATCTTCCCAGGCAGAGAGGTGAGGCTGACAGGTCAGTAGTTCCCAGGGTCCACCTTTCTACCCTTTTAAGAGATGGGTACGTTTCCCTTTTTCCAGTCATCTGGGACTTCACTTGACAGCCATGACTTTTCGAAGATCGTGGAGAGTGTTTTGGCAATTACATCAATCAATTCCCTCAGGACTCTAGAATGCATCTCATCAGGTCCCAGACTTACCTATCCATGTTTAGGTGATCATGAACCTGATCTTTACTTGCAGTGAGGAGTATCTCAGCCTTCTCCTCATCCACTGTTACCAGTTTGCCAGCATTGTTTATCAGGAAGGATACATGTTCTTTGACCTTCCTTTTCTGGTTAACATACCTGCATTTGCTTCTTTCCCTTTGGTTTGACCATCAGTTCCCTACTGAGCCATGCTGGTCTCTTGCCTTCCTTGTTTCTTGCTCCTGAGGTTGGCTAGATGAAAGACTTCCTTAAAGATCTGCCAGCTCTGTTCCTCTCCCTTGTCCCTGTGGACAGTCTCCTAGGGGATCCTGTTTACTATCTCCTTGATGAGCTGGAAGTTTGCTTTCCTGAAGGGGACTTTACTGCAATGTAAAGTGTTCAAGGCCAGGTTGTGTGGGGAGCTGAACTAGGTGATTTTCAATGTCCCTCCCAACCTAAACCTTTCTATCATTCTAAGTCCTGGGCAGACTCCAGCAAGCTGACTTGCTGTTAACAAAGCAAGCGAAAACGTGAACACTCTGTGTCTGAAACTAAAATTTATTTTGGCATTCAGGGCTAAACCCAACCCAGAGTGACACCCGGCATACTTTTAACAGGTGATGTGACACGTCTGTGGGGCACAGACGGACCCGCACGCTGTGTCCTTCGGCTGATGCTGCCCACAGTGTCGGTGTTGCCGATGGCTGCGTGCCCGCCGGCAGCGCCCCGGGGCCCGCTGAAACCCTCCGTTCTCCGCCGGGGCCNGGGCATGGGCATGGGCATGGGCAGGGGCAGGGACAGTGGCACGGCTGGCACCGCTGCTCCCCCCCGCCTCGGCCCTACAGCGAACGGAGCTGCGAGCCCGACCACGTTCGTGCGCCAGGGGCGATTACAGAGCCGCCTCTGTCCCCTGCCGTGCCCCCCGGGCTGTGCAGAGTGCCCAAGAGCCGCCTCTGTCCCCTGCCGTGCCCCCCGGCTGTGCAGAGTGCCCAAGAGCCGCACGTCTCTGCGCTCCGAGCCCCCGTCCCCACCTTCCGCGGGGATGCGGCTGTGCCCCGGCTCTCCCGCCGCAGCGGGCCATGGAATTCTGCAGGGGTGGGATCCTGGCACAAGGTTGTGGGACCCTAAGCAGTGGAACAGCGCGTAATAGTTCCTCTCGGTAGCAGTGTGTCTCGTTCCATGGGTGGTTCCCGGTGCACGGGCTGAGCCAAGCCCAGCCCTCGCTGCTCTCCGTGGCCACCTCGCTCCTGGCTTTGGGTTGTAAAGGATGCTCCGCTCCAGCTCCCGGCGGCTCCTGTAGTGCCACGGAGGACATAGCAGCACAGACAAGAGACTGACTTCTTGACTTTTTATATCTTTGGATGTGACTGGATTGTCTACAAATTTGCATAAGTGCTGGGAAGGTGTGGGGCAAAAAACTCTGCTTTGAAATTGGAAGAAACGAGTTTGTATTTTTGAATATGTGGCATGGATATCACAAAGGAATGCTTAATTATCACAGACCTCTTGAAAAGAAATAATATTTTCATAGGTTGCAATTAATTGAGCATATTTGTAACTTTGTGAAAATTTTGCTTGTTCTCTTTTCTTAGCAAATATATTTATTTACTGAAACTATTCTGAATATGAAGGTATTGACTTTTTATGAAAGTTGAAGTAGACTATTGCATATGCCCAGAGAGGTTATAGATGCCCCATCCCTGGAAACATTTATTGTGAGGTCGGACAGGGCTCTGAGCAACTTGATGGAGTTTAAGATGTCCCTGCTCACTGCAGGGATACTGACTATGTGACAAGTCAAGGTCCCTTGCAACCCAGACCAAACTCCTAGCTTGTATGGAAAACTATCTGTACCTGCAGTATACTTTGAGAGCCCAATGAAAGGTGAATATCCTGGAAGGACTATCAGATGCTTTTACTTGGGACTTGCAGAGGACAACATCTCCTGTGGAACTGCAGTATTGTTAATAAACCTCACAGAGTGATAGCAGTCACATTTTGAACCATACAAATCCACATGGTGTGATATTACAGCCCTCACATCTCTGCTCTCTGAAGAGTCTGCTAACCATGATCCAGGATGTGTTTGCTCATCCCTCTTTGGACAGAAAGTAGAATGTTAGTAATGCAAAAATGTTTCACTTTCTCTTCCTGAAGCACTGTTTTCCCCCTTCCTCCCTCTGAATCCCCACTTCATGTCATGGACACCTTGAAGTGCTTTGCTCTTCTCTGAAAAAGGCAATGTTTACACCAAAAGAAGCTGTAAGGGTGGGCAAGCCAGGCCCATCTTTGTGACTTCTGTTTCAGAGACCTCTCTGGAGATCTTTGGATGCATCTAAAGTTACTTGGAAGTAACTTAGAGGAGATGTAAATTAACATGATTTTACAATTCTTCCTTAAAAGTGGAAAAAGAAACGTGTTTTCATGTGTCTTAAACCAACCACTGTGTATTGGGTGTCAGTGGGGGTTGTGGGGTGGCCTCTCTGAGGACCCACTGCAAGGCACAGCTGAACCCATTGGCCAATGTGGTGGTGCCTCTGGGATTAAATATTTAGGAAAGGGAAAAAAAATTGAGGATGTGGAAGAGTCAGGAGTGAAGTTGAGCCTGGGGAGGAAGAGGGTTGGTGAGGGTGGTTTTAGTTTTGTTTTTTATTTCTCATCATCCTACTTAGTTATTAATTTGTAATAAAATTAAATTAATTTCCTCAGGTCGAGTCTGTTTTGCCTGTGGTGGTAATTGGTGAGTGATCTCCCTGTTCTTATCTTGACCCATGAACATTTCCATCTTATTTTCTCCCTCTGTCTTGCTGAAGAGGGGGAATGAGAGCACTTGACTGACAGCCAAGGCCCACACACAAACATCAGGTGACATTAAAGAGACAAGAAAAAGCCTCAAAACCTCTGTGTTTTCTTGGTGCTTATTCTGTTTATTTTGATAGTTCATATAGGGACAGCTTTAGAAACTTTTTTGTGATTTTGGCTCCTTGGTAATACATAAGCTGCAATGTTTCATGGTCCATTGTTTAACTTGCCTCAAGAACTGACAAATACATCACTAAAACCTGGCAGCATTTCCAGTGAAAACACAACTTGTTATGCCTGTGCATCAGAGCTAATCTTCATATCAAGCAATGAGAACTCACAGTCACTTTGGACAAATAATTCCTGTGCCATTGGTTTGCCTTGATCAAGATATGTAATGAGACAGAGACTCTATTATATTTTATACTTCCAGCTTTACATGAAGAAAAGTTGTAAAAAATTTCTCAATTCCTAATATTGTGTTGTTCCTTTTTTTTTTTTTTCCCAGGAGATAGTGTTCAGGAATATCTTAGCTCAAAATCCTTGCAGGAACCTAAACAATAATTTATAACTGGGATTAAATAAAATAAGTATCTGCTCTAGTTACTTAACTGAGCATTTAGAAGAAATTATTCTGTTCAGAAAATTGCATGTAGAATCAAGCCAGGATTTATTTCCACAAAATCCTATTACAATCAAGGTGTCAAACTGGAAAAAAAAGTATCATCCATTGTCCTTCATTTGCTTTTTGGTTTTTGCTTTCCTGTGTGTGATTTCTATACAGTCAGTGGAGATATTAGGAAGACAGGCATATATGCACATCAGCATATAGATGCACAGAGCATATGTGTGCATTTTAGCTCTAGATTGCTAATTTTATTAAAGGAGTTCCTGCTTTGTTTCATTACAGATGTTTTCCTTTCCAGTCTAGCTTCCCCTACCCTTGAAGTTTTTACTTCGTTCTGGTAAAGGAAAATTCATGGGATATATTAGGCTTAAAATCAAGAAGAATATAAACAATATCATTATCCATTTCTTCAGATACAGATGTTTGATCTTCTCACAGTGCCTAATTTCAATTTTGTTGCCATTTTAGAACAGTTCTGCTTTATGAGCATTTCTAACAAAAGCAACCTAATCCCCAATGCACAGCTTCTGCTCAGATGAGCTCTCTGCCTGGATTCGGAGAACTGCACAGTGTTTGGCACACAGGATTGTATTCACTCACATCACATTTTGCTGACAAATTTTCCCTTGACTCCCCTCTCATCAGTAGAGAGATTAAATAACCCTCAAACAGGTAAAGTCGAGCTAATCAGTAGGCAAGTGCTGTGACTATCTCTTCACATATAAATATGACATTTAGGGACATCATTTAGTGATGGACTTGTCACTGTTATGTTTACAGTGGGACTTGATGATCTTAAAGGTCTTTTCCAACCTAAATAATTCTATGATTCTATTTTCCAACACTTGAACAAATTCACAGAAACTGAAATACACACTGATGTGCTTCCTGGACTATAAAAGTAAGCATGCACGGTGTAACAATTAAAACTAGTTATCTCAATAAGAGGTGAATCCCCCAAAAGTAAAGACCTGCTGCTTGTACAGTGTAAAGCAATATGCTATTTATAAGGAATGTGGGGCTTTCCAACATATGCTATCTCCAGGAATGTATTAGCTTTTACCCTTTTAAAATGCTGAGATGATGAAGGAAAGAAAATTACTTCAATAAGTGTCTGACCCAAATTTTCCCAAGATTCCTGAAGTGAAAGAAATTTTTTTACTGAACCTATTTCTAAACAGAAGTTAAGATTGTTTTCCCTAAATGACTTAAACTTGTGTCTAATCCCCTAACAACCTTAATCAACAAATTTGTGATAAAAATCTATTTAAGGCTAATTACTTTGACATTAATGCTATTAATACAATGGCACAATTCTTATCAAAATCAGTTCAAAATATCTTAATTCACATACCATGACAAAAGAGCACACAAACAATATGAAAATGTTATGAAATTGTGTTGCAGGGGATAGGTGCCTGTTGTGTTGTTACACTGGATGGTACCTTTTACACCCAAGGCCCTCGGAATTAATCAGAAGAGTCTGTGCTGCAGCAGCATTCTTGAAAGGATACCCAGCCTAGAAGGTGCCCACTGGGACCTTTCTACATGTGCTGACCCACATTTCAGAGGCCTGCTGTGAAGAGCCTCTGAGCGTTCATGCCTTTCTGCAGGCACTCTCCTGAGACTGCCCCTGGTAACCTCTCACCTGTGCTCTGCTCTGCGAGGAGTGGGAGGGAGTGCTGGCTGCAGCCCTGACCCCACAGAGATGCTGCCTCTGCCTAACAGGCTCACCATCCTCAGCCTTTCTCAGGGACTGTGAACTTTTTTCTCTTGAAACTTGCCATGGTCATGCAATCCTTGGTGGCTGCTTTGGCCAGAGGGCTCCTGCTTGCTCAGAAGTGGCCAGTGCTGCTGTCCCTGCAGAGCTCTGCCGAGCACTGCTGGTGATGCACTTTTCTCCTGAGAGTGCCATCAATAGGCAGAAGAGCACAGGCAAAATCCTGCCCATGATATAATTGCCCCTTCCCAGCAGATGGAGGCAGCTGTCATGCCTGATCTGGCAAGATGCTGTATTATTTATGTAAGAAAGAGTGGTGTGCCCTGCTCGTGTCAGTGACTTCTATTATGGTATAGAGTATAAGAGCACCAGGGAGCACAGTGTGATCATGCAAGTTAAGCTGTCTGGATATGCTTTGACAGACTTGAAGTGATTTGTACAGGGCTGTAACACATCTTACAGCTTCTTGGCGGCAGCAGCCTGAAGGGCCCTCTTTTCCTGTTTTCCTTGGGCTGTTCTGAGCAAGTCCCAGAGGCCACTACAAATGTTAGAAACTGGTAGAAATGTTAGGCTGGTGAAAAAATTAAATTTCAGTGACACTTGGGGAGATAGAGCAACACGGCTGACCATGATGCAAAACTGATGGACTCTCTGCTTCCGAGGTTTTCCTGACCTATGCTGAAGCTTTATACTGTTGTACTTTCCTTGGCAACTAAGTATGATTCATGCAAACTTGTCTGCAATAACAAGCCCCTGATAGATTCTGTGCACACCTCAGAATTCCTGCCCTTTAGAAATAAATGGGTTGTTATTTCAATTTACAGTGGTTGCAGTATTTTTCTTATTTATTCCTCTTTTAATCTGGTTTTATTTTGGTTGTACTTTTTCCTTACTTGTTTTAAAAGGATGGCAACATAGCTCTATATTTCTTCTTTCGTCCTGTCCCACTTTTCCTCCAAAAATCAAAAGATGAATGAATCTGAAGTTCCTAAGTTTCATAATATTAACAGAATTAAATTCTCAGTGTGAGTGTAATTTTACGCTGAAACTAAATGTTCAGACAAGTATTTGCAGAAAGATTTTCAGAGTGACTGCAATTTTAAACTGAAATTTAATTTTCAGACAAGTATTTGTAGAAAGATTTTCTGTTGCGGAGTTGTTGATTCAAGTTTTATTTCTTTACATTTGTGCTGTTAAAATGATAGGTCTGACATCTTAATATCTTACATCTTCCAGACCTTTTACCTGGGAACTTGGTGGTTCCCTTGCTGGGTTCATCTGGGCATCTTTAAGCTAATTAGTTCCCTCACAGCAGAAGTGCCTCAGGCAGTGTCTTGCTCATTCCTGTTGGCTATTTACCTTTTCAGTTCTTTTTAGTGTCTTGAACAGGAGTATTTGAATTAAGTAGTATCAAGCCAGAAAGTGGAAAACTGTGATGAAAGACACAGGAACTTGGTCTAAAAGGCATCTTGGTCTGAGGCATCTCTCTCTTTAGATAGTTCTGAAGGAAGAGAGGACCTTTTTTTCGCATGCAAGACATGTTCTGTGTGCTGTTTTTTTCTCAGACTTCAGGGTAGTCTTTTAAAGGCTGATTCTATCACTTTATATGAATTTGCATCTCTTTGCAAGATCTACGGAGTTGAAACTTGTCAAATGGTCAAGAGAGTAGTTTGAGCCCAGAGATTCCTGGATTTGGGATATTTTGGGATATATTGTCCCTGCAGCAAAATGGAGCCTGTCCTAGGGCTTGAGGTCCTTTTTTAGCAAATGTCCTTCCTTACACCTGAACAGAACTGTTTAACTCACTTTTATCCAGATGTGCTCAGTTTGTTTGAAAATTAATTTTGAAAATTCATGTCTGGAGCACATACTCCTTTTGGGTAGAGCAGTAGCAAAGTCTGGCAGGGAACCGACAGAGTTGGTTTGGCCCTGCAGCCTTTATTGGCAAACTTGACACTGTGACTTGTGGCCATTTCTAGACTGTGTGGTGCCCATCTTCCCCTTCTGAGCTCTTCACTGTCCCAAATGAGGACCCTTCTCACCCACATGTCTTTGTCTCCTTTCCAAGTAACTAAGATCTGGGTGAGATCATTGCTGTATGGCTCAGACTCCAGTCCAAGTGCTCTGTGAAGCTTCAAAATTCTCCTTGGCTCACCTACTTAGATACAGCGGGAGGTTGCATGTTAATTTAGGCTTCAAGACAAGACAGATCCACCTTTCTTAGTGGTTGCAGAAGGGAAAGGTGGTAATGGAACCTGAGAGTTCACAAAAGATTTTGTAATATGCTTATGGCGTGTCATGTATCTCTTGGGAAATGAGCAATTCCAACACCCATTTAGAGGCTCAAGGGAAAGCACTATACTGTATCCTGGAAAGGGAAAACCATGTTCCATGGTGACAGACACGGCTCTTTCAAGCAGAAAATGTAAGCCTTTGGTCACTCTTACACGGTGTAAGTTGAGCTGTGGTCGTTTGTTAACCAGCAGACAGGTGTGCCTGAGGTTCCTGCTTGAGCACTGCAGACGACTCTAGAATGCATAATGGTTACCAGTGCTGGAACTGGTATGGTTTTTAGCATGAAACTCTAAGTTAATATTTTTATCTCATATTGTGCTTTCCCAAGGCAGCTTTGTTTTCAAAACACTTAATTCATTTGTATTTCTCTAATTCATCATGCTTACTTTGAATAAGGAATATCCTAGCACTGTTTCTCTATATATGGAAAACCATATATGGAAGTATTATAGCAAGTAAATGGAAATTAATTTTTTTTTAAGCTATTTCAAGTACATCAACAATTCAGGAAAGACACAAACCCGAGTTCTATCTGCACTGCCATCTTCAGCTGTCTGTACTTACGTGGAAAACTTCCAAGCAGTTTTTCATGTTTGCCTTAGCACATGGTTACCAATGGGGATGGATGGTTGCTGTATACAGCACAATTTTGGCATTCATTAGGGTTTTTTTTTGTTTAATCAGTTTTTACCAGGAAAGGCAGAGCAGGGAGGCAAAGCTGCTCAGAGATATGGCATGACCTCCATAGAAGGAGAGAGTATGCAGGGACTCTTCAGCTTGAGTATATGTATATATACACACATATATAATGTCTGTAGAGCATCCATTACATTTAGCAGTTGGTAGATTTGAAATTGTTGCCCAGGGACATTCAGGTTCTTTTAGGGATCCTTGGCAGAGTGATGATTTACCACAGGGTTGTAGTTATAATTAGAGCGTTATTATTGCATTAAAATTTTAATAATCAGCATGGGTTATTCTTATATACTAGTTCTAGAAGTTAGTGCAGCTTAGCTACTCTTAGCATAGCTTCTGGAGTATCCTTAGCAATTATCACAGCTTTCAGTTAAACAAGATTTCTAGTAATTAGTCTAACTTTCTTACTATTTAGAGTTTTCATTACCTGGACCTGCTACAGTTTGAGTCAAATTCTTAATAATCTGTGTGTGACACAATAAACCCATCTAGGCTCAGACTTTACCAAAAACAACAGCAGTCACTAAGTCTCAGAGGAAGGAAGCAATGGCAGGGATGCTCCAGAGCCCAGGGGATCACGGGTTTTCCTATCCAGCAGCAGTTCCAGTCTGTGTCCCACTTAGGACTTGCAGCTGCTGCATTTTATGGGCTGGTATTATCTCATGTGCTGGTACACTCCCCTATTTCCTAATGGGTGTCCCCACATCCTGGTGACAGTGCTTGGTGGGCAAATTGTCCTCTTGTACTACTCACAGGAGCGTGATGTGTTCTATAACAGGGTCATCACATCCTGGGGACAACCACAGGAAAGGGGAGGAGAGAGGGGGGTGGGGTGTGATCAGCATGCTGATGTACTGTGGTGTTTGTCTTAGAAAATGGTGTTGGTTCTGCTAATCATATTCCCAGGCTCAGGGATGGGGTATCAGATACAGAAACAGAGGAACCTATTTTTCACCCAGACCGAAGTAAATTGCCACAGGTTCCTGCAGGGACCACAAGCAGAAGTAGGTTTAAGGATCAAAAACAGTGGTCCAAATATAATCTCTTTTATCTATTCAGAAAGTTCTTAAGCTACCAATTTTCAGCAGGATAAATACAGAGGAATAGTATGTAATATTTGCCATTTTTCTTATGTTCTCTCTGTTAGTTCCAATTTTTGGCTACTCTTGGGAGTAGGATTGACGAAAACAAAAAGAGTTTCTTAGGCTGGTGGTGCAGTTCCTGTACTGTCACAGTTATGCTGAGTATTTAATGGAAAGTAAAACAATATTTAAACCAAAAAAAAGAGAGAAAACCGAAAAAAATCCCCACTTGTTCTGCTATTGCAAGCATACCTGCTTAGCTGAGCTGTGCCTGGCTGCCTCTTTCATCATGAAGCTGATGTGGCTTCAGAAAATGTGTGCTTGCTTTAGATCCTGGGCTTTGGGGAGCTTCGTATATCAGCGAGCACATGGAATAAGAATTAATTATTTTGTCATTAAAAGTTTTTAATGACAAAATAGATTGTGTTCAATCTCCTAATACATCTGGGAATTAATCCTTGTCTCCAACCTGTAGTTTCCCCTCTTGTAATGTTCTGTGCTTGTTTCACACAGTGAAGTGTTTGGTAAAGTCAGCCTCGTCCAGAAGGATATATTGAGAATGATAAAATAGGTGTTCAGCTCCTACATAATTGTTTCATCTGCCTTGTTTCACCTTCTGCTTGGCTGGCAGTTGAGTTCACACAAACCATTTTTCGGTTGCTGGGTGGGGCTCAGGCTTTGGACAGTTTTACTGTTCTTGTGATGAGTTATCTAAGCACTTCATAGCAATGGTGGAAAGAAACAAAGAAATAACGGGACACAGACTGGGAAGCTATGTCCTTTGTGTGTGCCACTGATGTTGGATGACAGAGTCAGGCCAGGATGAGGAAGGACACAGGAATAAGAACCACTGTACATAATTTGGGCTTGCATTACCTTGCAGCTGAGAGTGTTTAAGTTCACTTATTTGCTGTGCTACCTCTGTGCAGGCTGTCTACCTAGACACTGAGTCTTGACATTTCATATTTAAGGTGCATTGCATTGTGATCCCTTTGAGACACATGTGTTTAGATTATTTCAGGATGAATGCAGAGGTTTGTGATTAGTATAAAAACCTGCCCCTGTTTTAAAGAGGCACTTGAAATTGTCTTTGTACACAAACAAAGTAGAGCAGACAAAACACAGCAGAATATTCCGATATTTAGTTTGGGCACTAACACATGAATTCCTAAACCCAAAATAATCAATCTCTTACTATAAATTAGGCAAAATATGGAAAAATAAAGATACGGCTTTATGTGATTCTAGCTTTCCATCTCTTCTTTTTGCAGTTAAATTCATTAATTAAATGTAGTTAAAATAAAGAGAAACATGGAAGACAATCATGAAAATTTTCATGGCCACCATTGCAAAACTGCTACAAATGTAAATTATCACTACACTAGTAAGAACCGAAAATGAATTATATTTGTGTTGAAAACTTCTTTTACTTTAGTAATCTGAATGTGTTTGAACAAAAGTAATACAGAAGCCATTCAGATACATAAACTTAGCAAAATCCTACAAAAATATGTGTACACATAATATGCATACAGACTAAAGCACTAAAGAAGACAACAGTGAACTAAGTATTTCTGAGCTTTTATCTCCCCCAGGGACTGATCCAAAACCTGCTGACATTCAGCTCCCTTGGGCAGAGTTGATTTAAGTGGCCTGACCCAGAGAACTGCTTGGGTTAGACACTCTTTGACACACCAAGGAAAATGCCCTACTGGAAATCAAAAGATTAAGAACCATCTCACTTTTCCCTTGGCTCTCTTCTGCAGTTGTGCAACCAAAATCTTTGGCAGTTCTGTTTCAGAAATAATGTTATTTTTAAAATGTCTCTTCAGACCTAGCATTTTTTGGCAATTTTGGAAAAGCTCTAAGTAAAAAAAAAAAAAAAATTAAAGGAGAGGAGATATCAGTTTAACACAGCAATATTTTCAGTGCCTCAAAAGAAGAGCAAAAATATGCCATGAAAACAATCCTTCAGAAGTTCACTCTGGTTTTTTACATCTTAATACACTTTTCATCACCAGCATTTTTCCTTCCCTCCACATTAAATCAGAGGCTAACTGGCCTTGCTAACTTTAGAAACAGCAATTTCTTCAATTCCCATGATATCTGGCACATGGTGGGTACTGGTAATTTCAAGCACTTGCAAGAGCACATTACACCTGCTTTACTGTTTGCTACTTTCTCTGCAGGATATAATCTTCAAAGAAAATTCGTTAAAATGTTTAGGAAATAAGATGCTGAACAAAAGTAACTTCTAGCATTATGAAACCATATAAATAATTATCAATCCTGTTGTAAAAGATATTACAGACAGCTACTGCAAATCTCCTTGAAATTATATCAAATGATTCTAAAAGATCTATGCCATATTTGATTGCAAACTAAACACAAAGCAAGTACAGGTAAAAGCTCTTGGATACTCCACATACACTCACAGTTCCCAAATACCAAGGATCCTGATTTTCACACAAGCTTCATAACAGCACAGTTATACACCTTACTGGCTGTGAGAGTGGACTTTACACTGCCCACTAGCAAAATGTTGAAATAAATTGACATCTTCAACAGAATTGGTATTTCCAAGCATTAGTGTTAAATAGCACTAGTGTAATTGCCAGTTTGTTATTCCACACATCCAACAGCAGGAAAGTAGGTTTTAGCTATTACATTTTTATTTTTAAGCAAGCATGTGGAGCTGAGCAGTCAAAACTCCAACAGCAGATTCCTGTCTTATCCACCAGGAAGTCACTGTAAATCATGGTGTCAAAGAGACCAAGCAGCAATCCTGTGTTCCACATCTCAATCAATGCACAGCCTCATCAATATTACATGGACCTCCTAACTGCATGCAGGGCCTTAGAAATAGCAATTATTAATATTAATAGCAATATCAATATTATGTTCACATTAATGCTACACATAAGGTAGGTATCAATAGAAATGCAAAGTCTCTCAAAATGTGTTAAATGTAAAATACTGCAAGCCCTGGTTTATATTTTCATTTTTAAGTTAGGTTTTCAGTTTAGACTAGATTTCATTTTGGATTAAATTTTGTTGGCTTTCCAGATTCATCCAGATTTTTGTTAGTAGCAAGTGATTGGAAGGAATTGTCCCTCTTCTGTTACAGATGCAAAAATCTTCCTGCAATTTTCTTTTGCTTTTATCTTTCTAAGATTGCTTTTTTCAGTCAGCCATCATCTGACTTAAGCTTATTGTAGCATATACAAATCCTCTACTTTTGACAGTTGTCAAGAGTACTGACGGACTGGTGTCTGTTTATTAAAATGGACACTTAATTTGAAATTCCTTGATTTCAGATGTCAATAGACTTATGGAATAAACAGTTCCATTTGAAAAAATATTAAGTTGATAAATTTTGGGATAAGAAGACTTGCTGACGGATTCTAGGTTTGCAGCATTTTTGAACACGTGGTTTTGATCATCTTTTAAAGATTAAAATTTGAAATACCAAACCAAATGGTGCATTAATACAGTTTTACACTAATGTATTTTATTAAAGAAGATCAAGAAGTGCAATAAAACAGCATATTCCACTATTTACAGTGATGACATCACAATGTGATCAAGGAAAAATATATGGCCAATATTTGAGGTCTGGATCATAAAGGAAAATATTTACTGAAATTGTCTATAATATGATCATCTCATGTTCAAACACAATAACAGAAGATTGTAAACTTTTAGAATATTAACTGCACTCATCTTGCTTTAGTAATGAAATACTCTTGACAAAAAAAAAGAGATCTGAAACGCCTGAGGAAATCCTGACTCCGGACTGGGCTATGCAATGAGCAAACACTGCCATCAAGATACAGTTGTTTTAAAAGGCAGGTGTGTTGGTTGTCATGCAGCACTTTGGTGTATCTGGGATTCAGAGAAAGGCTAAGTGATTTCTGTGTGTAATTCTCCATGACAATGAATAAGAGAAGATTCTTAACCCTTTCTCAGTCATAAATACGAT
Source organism: Erpornis zantholeuca (assembly GCA_013400515.1). Taxonomy (NCBI): domain Eukaryota; kingdom Metazoa; phylum Chordata; class Aves; order Passeriformes; family Timaliidae; genus Erpornis; species Erpornis zantholeuca. Next base: position 106,192 of record VZTN01033140.1, on the reverse strand, counting down.
CAGCGTTGTGGGAGCTGCTGCTTCTCCCGTGCCTCTGCTGCCTTCACCACTGGCATGGAGTTTAGGAAAACCAACCAATCTTGGCAAAGTTTTGCTCTGATCATGGTGCAGACGATCCAAGTGCAAGCCAAAGGAAGCTCTGAGCTCTCTGTACAGGGGGAAGTATGTAATGACCAGCTGTCAGCTGCCAGCTACACTGGCATCCAGCCAGGAAACCTTGCCATTAGAAAACTGTTTCCTTATGAGACAAAGTTGTTCAAAATGTTGCTGTTCACTCTACTGAAAGATATGAGTGTTTGTGATCTGCTTCGGTGGAAAGGAAGATAAATTAGTTTAACACAGTTTATGAGAGCACTGTGGTGAATTATCACTTCTCTGCAGCAGAGGTGCAACTCCTTTAAATCATTGCTTCTGCTTGATAGGTGAACATTTGACCATATCTTTATGCATGACACAGATTGCTATTCTGAGAACTTGCTCTATAGACTTTTTGTAAATTTAAGCAAATGCATGAATTCTTAGTTTCTTTGGGGTGGAGAGAATCAGAATCTCATTTGCAGTTGCCCATCCTCCAAGGTTGTTCAGTGCTTCAGTGGGCATACTGAGTTCAGTGCCCCAAATTCTAACTCACATAATGTGTATCCCTGTAGAAGATTTGCTCAAATTAAAGTAGCTTAAATATTCATATGACCCAGCTTTTTAGACTAATTAAAGAGGAAGTAAATTAAAATATATAATCAGATCCTTGCATGAAATACTGGAAGAAAGCTTTGCAAAAATTCCCCTGAGAAGAAAAAGTCAAGAAAGGTTTTGCATAGTGCTTTCCAGTCCCTTTAATCTCAAGAAAAAGTTATTTTACTTATAGTGACAAAATTGTGCAAATTGCAACTAATTATTCTCTGATTAGTTTGTGTTTACTTAGCTTTTATGACAGGTAGGGAAGAGAGATTTATCATGGGGTGTGCTATGCATTTTCTTTGCTTTGCCTTCTTTTCTAGAGGATAGGAAAAGAAGTGGAGTGAGTACCTACAGTGAGTAAAAAGAAAAAAAACACTTCCACGTGGCATAAAAAGTTATTTGTCTGTCTGTCTCACCTGGGTTGTTGGAACTGTCATGAGTACAGAGCAGCAGAGTTCAAGAGCAGCTGGTAGTGGATGGTGTGACACAACTTTCTTCTTCTGCCCTTGGTATCCAAGCAAGTCAGACAGAGAAAGCAAAGTCATTCGTGATAATAATTTTATAATATATAATAAAATTTCATAATGTCTACCACTGTGTATGGTAGATAAATTGTGCTACTCTATTTATACAGACAGGTATAAGAAACAACCCTTTTTTGGGTTCTTTGAGCATTAGTACATCAATCCTACAGTCCTGTCAGCCACAGTTGTATGTCTTTGCTGTAAAATATCCGTGCTGAGGTGCCATTTTTGAGGCTGTAATGTCAACACAATCCATATCATGTTTTACATGTGTTTCAACAGTGCACACTCTTATAAAACCCTCTGCTTTGTATTTATGAGATCTTTGTTAGCTAGAGGTGTCCATGGATAAAATAATGAAGGGAAAAGCCAAGTCACTTTGATTTTAGTGTTCAACTAGCTGCTCTCAGAAATTAGTACATTAGCTATCACTTCACTGCACCTTCAAAGGACAGTACTTAAACCTTCCTGACATCTTTTCCAAACATCTTCCGTAACTGCACATAACTTATAAACATCTAAACAAGTATGAGTCATCCTGTTTTTAAACCCAGTGACTCTTCTGCACTGAATAAATAGTGCTAGCCGAGAAAGGAGATCTCTCTTCAAAGAGAAGCTGTGAGTGTTTTTGCATTTATGCTGTCGTCCCCTACGTCAGCAGAGCCAAGCTTGCGTAAGTGTGTGTGCTCTAGATGCTTTTTATGTTCTCGGGTGTTTGCAGCACACATACGTGTAAACCAGTTGTTGTAACAAAGATGTTCCTTGAATAAGTAGGGCTGGAATCAGCTCACTGTTGGATGTGGCCCTTAGGAAGGAGCTGGTGACTTTGGTGCAGCTGGGACTTGTTGTAAAGCTGATCTTCTGGCAGAGGAAAGGTAAGGAGGGTGGTACCACTGGTGGTAAGAAGCCAAAATTTTGCAGACCTGTCTGATCCTGGCTGATGTAGTGTATCACTGAGCTCTCTGGACATGTGTGTTTGTCACTGTAAGTGTTTGTTTGTGTCACTGCAGTTGAGGTTGGTCAGTGCCGTGGTACTTGCGTGGTGTCATTTTCCTACCTGGAAGAAACATTGATGCCAGTTGTTCTTGAAGTTATACCTCTGCATGTAAGGCATGTATTCATATCAGCTGCCCTTCAGTTTTGAAGTCACTGACAATAGGTGAGGAAACTCCAAGAGCTTATTGCTGAGCAGGGCGAGAAATGGAGTGCAGCTCATTGTTCTTAAACATACTGCTCAGTCCAGCTGTGCTGCAGGGATTTTTCTGAATGTTTGGTACCTTTTTATTAGCCAAACCAGGCTGAGGTAGAGCCATGGATTTTGAGAAACAGAGAACCAAGAACATGCTGTTAATGTGTGTTGTAGCCTGCCAGCATATCCCCAATATATCTCTGCCAGCACATCTCTGATCCTCTGAACCTTTCTGTTAGATTCAAAGCTCTTGGAAGGCCTTGCCTGAGTTGTCAGGTTGGATATGCCATGCCAAGTAGTGCTAGATCTGCCTCTACCTCTGGTTCCTCTCCTGCAGCTGCTGTGGGGTTCTTCAGCCTTTGGGAAACTGTGTAGAAAGTTGTGCACTCTTGGAGCAGGCTTTGGGTGTAGGTATTCACTGCCTCTAAAAGCATCTTGATTGATATCCAAAATGTGTTCCAGATTTATGTTCTGCAGTAATTTTGATTTGAGAGTAATTGTTAGATTTAGTTGTGTATGGGAAAGTTAGGGAGCAGGTATGGGAGAAACTATTTGCAAATTTGTAAGAATGTAAATCACCCAACCATTGAAATCCTCTGGAGTTTGCTTTATTGCCAGATAAAGTAGCTCTGATCGTGGTGGGTGAGGGTGGCATGATGCCACGACCTTCCGGAAGCGTCTCCGCAGGGAAGCCACTCGGCAGTGCCGGCACACACACACCAGATAGCTCCAAATAAGGTCGACTGCAAAGAGCCAGGAAGGATCTTTGTACAGGGTTCCATGGAGAGGTTTATTGCACCCACACATGTGGAGGAGTCCAGGAAAGAAAAGCCAAGAACAATGGAGGATCCAGGTTTAAGGACGGGGAAGACATGGGGAGGGGAGAGCATTGAGGGACAATGATCAGAAGGCACAGGGACAGTACATAGGTGAGGCTGGGGTATGGGAGCCAGTGGGGAAATAGAGAGGGAGTGGCTGAGGACCAAGGGTTGGTGGGGGAGCAGGGAAGGGAGAACATTCTGGAGCAGGGACACATATGGTGGAAAGGGGCAGAGAGGCCAGCAGGCCAACTGGGGAAGCAGAACCGGGGTACATTAACATAACACAACAAACGTCCCTGGGAGATGCCTCTTTCTGTCACCCTAACCTGGGGGATGCCTCTTCAAATCCTTTCCTCCATGAGACCCTCATGGTCCCTTGGTTAATAGGCCTACTGTCCACCACAGCTCTAGTTCAATACCTGAATTTTTCCATTGCCTTTTTCAGACAGTACTCTGGAGTGTTGTCACAGTTGCTTTCAGGTCTTTGGTAACTCATGTCAAATACTATCAGAGAAGAGCCTGACTCTATGAGATTCACTGTAAGATTAGGTTGTTGCAGTAAAAGTGTCCCACAACTACTCTTTGGGTTTTTTTTCAATAAATATAATGAAGAATTTCAAAATCCCTTGATCTTCTCCAATGCAAGTTGTGTATGCAGCTGTGTACAGCAGGAGCTCAGATGGGCTTTGAACTCCACAAGAAGCCAGTGAAATAAACTTCTGAAAGAAGTACCCTGGGGAGCCTGGAGGTCTGTGGCCAACCCACCCTAGGATGTGAAGAGACTTAGGTACCTACAGCTTTGTGAGGCTTTTCCCTCCTCTTCTAGCTGAAGCTAGAAGCTGCGAGATGAAATTGGAATAGGGATGGGGGAAAAGAGGACCTGACTGGGAAAACTATTTGTTTTACAAGCAGTTTCTCAAACTTCACAGTTTGCCTAAACAGGTCTTGAGAAACAGATGGCCAAAGCCATCCACTAAATTTGTCTAGAGTTCTTTTTCTTCTATTAATATGTATTAAACAAAGTAAGTATAAAGATAAAACTAAGAAATAGCACTTTATAGGAATGTATTAATGATGGGAAAAAAAAGTAACAAATTTTGTCAGTATAAATCTAAGAAGCTTAAAAACTTTTAGAAACCTTATTTTCAGAGAAAAAAAAATCTGATCCTTCTCCTGTTAGATATCCTTTCAGAGAATTCCACTTCAGACATAAGCAATTGGTTGCAGATTAATAGCATCTATATTTTAAAATATTCCTGGAGTGTATTGGGTGCTGAATTTTGGACATTTTTTTTTTTTTTAATGTGGCCACTGCAATTTCTCCCCCACAGTTTCTTTAAATACTGAAGATATATTTATTTTTCTCGTTTAAGTATTTTTATATTTTATAACTGCACTGGGCACTGGTGGGGACACACCAAGTGCTGTGTTCAATACTGGGTCACTTGCTTCAAACAAAGACATGGAAGTGCTAGAGCATGACCAGGGAAGGGCAAGAGAGCTGCTGAAGGGTCTGGAACACAAGTGTGAGGAGGAGCAGTTGAGGCAGCTGGGGTTGTTTAACCTGAAGGAAGGGAGGCTGGGGGGGACTTTATTGATCTCTACAGCTCCCTGAGAGGAGGTTGTAGCCAGGTGGGTGTTGTCTCTTCTCTCAAGTTACAAGCAGTAATATGAGCCTCAAGCTGTACCAGTTTAGATGGGATATTAGAAAAAATTTCTTTATTGAAAAAGCTTTCAAACATTGGTAGAGGCTGCCCAGGGAAAAGGTGGAGTCAGCATCCCTGGAGGTATTCAAAAGACATGTAGATTTGGCAAAATAAAGCAGCCCTACAGTAGTGTAATTAAGCCAATTAGACTGTAGACAAAGACATTCCTTGCACTTCTGTTATGTTTTCTTAAACCCTTTCCAACAGAGATGTTTCTGTGAAGAGCCACTTCTCCCTCCACTCCTGAATACAGCTGACATTTTAAGTTTCTGCTTGGGTGCCACACTAACAGGCTGCCAGGTCCAGTTCTACTTTGTGTAACTGGTTCATTTGGAATGGAGCAAATTGGGATGCAAGCTGTCAAAATATGGCATGAAGAGAAGGGCTTTGCCATAGTAATGCAACAGAATGAGAAGAAAAGCACCTTTGTCTACATATATTATAAATTCTAGCCCTTTCTTTTATCTGGGCCTTCTCCAATTTTTTTTTAACTGTTTAGGTTCTGACGTTATTGATACCCCACTTTCTCTGTGGAAGTGCATTCCCACAAGATTATTCTAGATGGTCACGTAGAAAAGAGATGTGACAAGCCCTGTAATGTCAATCTGAGCCCTTTGTGCAGCCAATGCAGGCAAAACTCACCCATGTCCACATGATGTTCTCTGACTGCTGATTATGCAACATTATGATGACAGGGCATAGAGACATTCCTGCAGAGAGAACAGAGGTTCACAAAAAATTTCATCAGTCGAGAATTTTTTTCTAAAGCATCCCTAAAATAGCATTAGGACATTGTAAAACTAAGGGACTTGCAAACTTTTTTTTGGCCATCTACTGAAAAAGGAAAACAGAAAGAATGCAATAAAACAAACGAGACATAAGAAAGGGAAGAACAAAGACAAAAGAAGAAATTAAGAAATAAGACATAGGATATGTAGAAGAAATAAAACAGAGACTGAGGAAACTGATCATGTACAGGTGCCAAAATGTATTGTTCTCTTGAGGACCAGTGCAATATTTGTGATTACTTAAAACTTGTGCAAAGTATCAAGAGCAAGTTTAAAGTGAAGAAACATTGAAAAAAAAACCAGAGGAAAACACAACTGAAAATATAAGATAGAAAGGATTAATTTCATATAACCTTATGTGCAAGTGCATGTAGCTTTTGCTTTTGCTTGCAATGGAGTATGGAAGCCAAATGTTCCCTGGGTGTAAATTATTAACTGTTTAGAGAATTTTCAGAACCCATCAGATAATCAACTACCTGACCTGGGAGAGGGCACGGGAGGCCAGAGTGGACCAGTCAGCCTACAGGAAAACCAAAGTTTGCCCACTGCATATGGACATGTCCTTCCTATCCAAATGTTAGTTTTAAATGTAGAATTGTGAAATCTTTAGAGTTCTTCCAAATATTTGGGGATGCAATATCCCTGGTGTTGCCATAGAATGGTCACATCGCACTCCACATAACACAAGGTGATAAAAAAAACCCTCAGTTTTTTAGATTTTTACTCAGCTAATATTTAATTTTATCCCCCAGTTTTTAAAGGCTGATATTTTATTCCTTGTCTTTGTTTGCTTCTCTGCTATGGGAGATTTATGAGCAGTCTATATTTGGAGTTATAGACAGTTATAGCAAGATTCAATGACGGAGTGACAAAAACTTTTATTTTAATTTTTCATTCCTACCTATGACCAAGTATTTCTCCGGCATAGCTCTACTGGGTACTGAGAAGTGAATCTGATTCTCATTCTCCTCTCCAAGCAATATGGTGAATAAATAAAGGGATGTTGACCAGGGCTCAGATAGGGCTTAAAATCTTGAAGTCCATGACTTTCCCTGCAGTTATGTATCAGTCTCATATTCCTGGCAGAATGGAGTAGTGAGTTTGCAATGGACATTTCTGTCTGGCTGTAGAGTCTAGACTTGAACAGAGCAGGTCATGGCAGCAGGGAAATGTGCCACAATCTCTGCTGGCACCTGCTGTTTTTTTGTGTGCCTACAGAAATGCAAGCCCCAGTTCCAGCCTCTTGAGTGCAGTGCTGCATCAGGAAAATGGCTCTGCTTCATTTTACTCTGGTACAAGAACTTGGCCTTAATGTAGCTTGTGTCAAAATAGATTGTGTCCTGAACTGAGTGACACTGGTCTTTTTATTGCCATCCTTTACTTGCACCAAAGGAGTCCCTACTGAGTTCACAAGCACATTTCTGCTTTTTTTTTGGCCACATCAGGATCTTAGCTTCTGGATTTTCCTAGCCTCTTTCTTTGTTACTGCAAGTCAGCATTTCTTAAAGAGCTTGTTTTAGATGGGAGATTGCTGCTGTACCTTAGGACTAATTATTTTACCATCACCTTCAGAAAAAAGAAAGAAAATGTTGATATTAAAAATAGTGATGCTTTGTTTTCATTCTTGTATTTTTCCTTTGCTTTAAAGGTTCGGAAAATATATCATCAGAGGTATATCACAATGTATACTTAGGCCTTGCCCACTGCCAGTCAAGCTTTGCTAATCTGGGATGCCTGTCCTGAAAGAGGATGCACATGTGCTAAAGATGCAGAGAGAAAAACTATTTATAAATAACAGGTGTATGTCCACCATCGAAGTTAGAAGGAACACGTATGTTTTTGTGGTATCTCTGGCCATTCAAAGGAGTGAAAGGCCAGATCTACTGGCCAGGGGAGCTGCATGGTATTTACTCTCTTCCCCGAGGCTTCTGAGAATGCAGTGTTATCAGGGTATCACTCCTGCCTTTCCTCAGGAGCAGTGGTGTAAGCTCCAGAGATTTCATGATACCTGAATTCTCCTCCATTTGACTGATTCCTACTTGCTCTTTCTGAGATGGGTGTTCTGCAGAGCTGGAGGTGGAGGTACAGATAACAGCACCTCTGGTGCACACAGGTACCACTTCCAATTAACACAGAGGGAGTTGAGGGGAAGCAGTGAGCACTGGCAGTGAAGTACATCTCTGATGAAAGGACAGCTTGGATCACTGTCAGAGTCCAGGGAAGCCTGAAAGCTTCTCCTGCTCCTCTGGTGGTTTCTTCATAGCCCCTGAGCTCCTCAGAAGCGTCCTAGCCAGCGACCTCA
>VZTN01033140.1:58368-95369 GCA_013400515.1 Erpornis zantholeuca | reverse complement strand
TAAAAGTGTTGAAATATAATATATGTCCCTTAGATGCCATTTCTAGAAGGAAAATTTAGACTAGGAGTCACCATGTTCCCAACTAAAACCTTTATTTCAAGATGCAGCTAAGAGGCCAAAACATTTTAAATGATCTCTGTTATGATTTTACTCTATATTTTACTGTTATGGCTTTTGGAACATTAATTTTATTATAGGGCCTGGGAGTCAGATAGATAAATAAATGCCTTTTCATTTTTTTATGAAGCTGTGTTTTAAAAGACTCTTGTCACAAGGATAGCTCACTCTTACATGATGTTAAATGTAATAGGTTTAGGTGTTGTCAATGATACATCATTTTATGGGGAAAATAACTAACTTAGTTCTTACTTTTATATTCATTCTTCCTGTAATTGACAGCTAAATGGGAATAAATTGCCTATCTGTTTTCAATTGTTACTTTTAGCCACCTGCTTTCTGAACTTTGGAGATGTTTGCTAACAGCCCTGGTATTGCTTTGCTTCCCTGCTCTATTTATAGTTAATGTCAATGCAAGAAGTTGTTTATATCTCAAACTGATTTTCTTATGGGAAATTAGGGATATCTTCCTCCTTTCAGAAACAACCTTCAGTGTTTCTATTCTTCCTATGGTCAGAAAAACAGACATATTGCAGTTCCCCAATATTCAACAGTGTTAAAACCTTTTTGTTCTCTAAAACTGCACAGTGTGCAATTTTATTGGGGTTTTCATGGGTTTTTTTAGGCAGAACCTTTTGCAAGGTTTCTTTAAAAGTGAAGTTTCACAAGCCTGTTATCCCTGATAAAATTTTGTGGTTTGCTATCTTCTCACATCTCATGTGTCAGGATGGCTCTAAGAACTAGCTAGTACACTCAGCAACTGCTGGTGAAAATGAAGAGCATGAAAAATAAAATGTGACTTGCAGAAAAGCTGGAGAATTCCTATTTATGTGATTGCCCTGGATGAGTCACTGAAGTAGAAGTGAGACTGCTTGTGATGAGGGAAGGTAACTGCCTCGAAGGGTTTGCATTTCAGTCTGTCCCTGATATATTTGGTGGGAGAGACTGGAGATGGGATGAGAGGTAGGGAAAAGCAGTTAATGAAGGCTTTCCTTTTCCAGACTATCTAGGGGTAAAAACCCAAATGCTTGATGTGGTTTCTTGATAAGCCTAACAGTTCTGATGAAGGGCTTTGTCAGTGATAATGTGGTCTCTTTGGCAGTCTTGAGTCACAGGATTAAGGGAATAGAGACTTGGATCTGGAGAAGGAAATGTTCAACCTTCTCTTTTATTAATTTCAGAGCTGAATTGCATTTTAAATCATGGCACTAATTAAGCAGTCTCCTGAGTGAAGCAGTTGGGAAGGCACAAATAACTGGAGTGACAAGAGATAAACTCTCATTACGACAGACAGGTCCTGACCTGAGAAAAGCTGATGTCTGTGTTATGGCAAGTGGTTGCTGAGACAGCCACTTAGAAGATAAATTGCTTTTGCCAAATGTTCCTGGTATTAGAGGAACACCATGGAGAAATTATTTTTGAATGCTGCTGTCATTTTATTAATGCAGGTCTTGTTTTGCTGAGAATAGGATATTTTAAAACAGCTTTTCTTTTAGGTACATGGTATCTGAAAGTGCCCACAGTTTCTGAAGCAGGCTTTTCGCTTTAAGACTGCTGGCAGCATCCTGACAAAGGTGCTTCCAGCTTCATGCTTTGGTATTAAGGCTGTCTCATTTTCCCACAAGCAGGCTAATGGGTAAAATGATTCCAGTTGGCTTATAAAGACACATGCCCATTATAACATTTGAAGCCTTAAATGGCTACTAAGAAACAGAGACTAGACAGGAATAAAGGAATAAAGGAGGTATTTATTTGAAAGGCGAAGGCCTTCAAATAAATGTACACTTTTGGGCTCCAGAGGGTCCTGCTTCAGTGTAATCCCAAAATGGACAACAGGTTACGAGTTCTTCACACTTCTATATCAGCATAAATGCACCAACCAGAACCCAGCCAAGGATGGAATTTCCCCAAGCTTGCCTCCCTCTCTCCAGGGTGATGGTTTACAGTTCTTGTTCTGGGTGTCCTTAAAGAGCAAGAGAGAGGTTTTGTTTTGTCTATCTTATCATAGAGAACAGCACCTAACAAGCTACAGGAAACTTCAGAGTTACACTAGCAGTACAGGATTTGAAAAATATCAAAGTTAAAAGCTAAGGCATCACATTAACAGGGGGGATACCTTTTGTTTTAAAACCATTTGTGAGGAAAAAAACCAACAGGAACAAAAAAGCCCCCAAACAGGCCATGACCATGCAAGATGCTACATGCAGGTAGGCATCTGTGTTTACCTCTCTGGGGCTCTAGAGAGCCTGGGCTACACCTGGGATGCTGAGGGGCTTGCATTGCCTCTCAAGAGAAGAAATAAGAAAGAGACTCAGGAAAGAAAGAGGAGAAGGGAGGAACTGAGGCTGCAGAAGGCGTGGAACACTCAGAATGGGCCTTCAGAGTGGGAAAGCAGTGTGCTAGAGCAAGAGGGAGAGAACTTGAAATGACAAGGCAGGGATGACCCATCTCTTTTGGCCACACCTTTTGTGATAGAGCCCTGCTTTCCCGAGTGAAGGCTTCTGTCAGGGGGTGATCATTTCAAACTGCTGCCCAAATAAAGGCCTAAGAAACAAAAAGGAAGTGATTCAGAGTCTTGTGTGCAGCTACTTTAAATAGACTTTGAGCAATTATTTGTATTCCTGTTTGAAATGTGCAGGTTACTGCATCTGCAGTGGTTTCTTGACATTTTTGCTTTTGGAAGCTTTCCAAAAGCATACATTATTCTCCATTCATTTCTTCTTACTAAAAAAAAACCCAACCAACCAACCAAAAAAAACCCAACCAAAAAAACCCCACCAAAAAAGCATAACACCCCCTGCAGAGAGGACTCCATGTAAATATAGTTATTGAAGTGGCTTAGCTCAGTTCTATGAATTTTCTTATCTGCATTTTTCTTATGTGTTCCTTTATTCCTGCAAACATGGAGGAAGTGGAGCAATATGAATGGAGAAGTATTAGAGAAAAACAAGGAGGTAAAGATGGGGGGATCTTCACAGTAGTGCTGTTTGCTTGATGGAAGCATGAGGAGGAATCAGATGAGAGCTAAGCATAGAAAACAGGAGACTTGCTGTGTTTCTACTGGGTCATCCAGAAGAAAGACAGCATTACTGTGTGCTGAGCCTACACATCCTGAATTGTGGGCCATTTGTATGGATGTGAAGATGCAGAGATGAAAAGCTCTGTGGTAAGTTAATGTTGTCTTTGTTTGGAAACTCTATAGACATTTAGTGACAGGATGAAGTGAAAAAAGCAGTAAAAGGCAATAATATTGTTCTTGCAATTTTGGCATTTCTGACAAAACCTGGAAAGAGCAACTTGAATTTTTAGCTTTGTCACTCCCAGTGAAACACAATTTTATCAATGACTCTTTCTGAGTAGTGATGAGTGACTAAATAATCTGTTCTGTGTGAGTGGTGAACTGAAACACTGATGAATAAACAAGAATGTCAAATGTAAGAAGGTAGGAATAAAGTGCTTCCTGTCAGTCTCTTTTCAGAAGCCTTAAGATGCAAATGGGGGAATGAACATTCAATCCAGCTCTATTAAGGACGAGTCAACAAAATGAGAGGAGAAAGGCAAATGTTCTTTGGACCAACATGGCTGTCTACAAATCTAGCCTCAGATACCTACCACCAGTAAAAAGTTTAAAATCCTAATATTTGACTGATGAACTCATTCACAGTACAGTTGAGAACTTCATCTTAAAGCTTTGAAAATGCCTTCCCTGGAAGCCTGGGAAGTGTGCTTTGTGGAAAAGCGGCCCCTCAGGCTTATGTGAGGGGTTGTGAGATACATATTGAATGCATGCATGCATGCACAAGTGTGTCTTGGCATAAAATTGATTTGTGTCATCTCATTCCCTACAGTCATTCCAAAAGACACTGAATTTGCTTTGTAATGACTTGAAGATCTCAATTATGCATTTAATTGCTACATGGAAGGCAGTTTGGCAGAAAGGTACAGTGAATGTATGGGTCCTTCAAAATGCAAAAGCATTTGGGGTAAAAAAGAAGGAAGTAAAGAAGGAAATCATATTAGATTGCCCTGGGAGCTATTTGAGAATTCTGCTTTTGGGCTTTTGGTTAGATCTTTCCTAGGTATTGTAACTATAGAACTTGATTAAGAAGTTCTCAAGCCCTTTTTTTTTTTTTTTTTTTCCCTAATTAATCTCTGCTAGGAGCTGCATTTTACAGAAATCTGTACTGGTGCTGTAGTAGATTTAAGAGATCAGAGTTACAGAGAAGGAAACCCACAGAAGCACTGATTTGCTGCAGTACAATCTTCTCTTACAGCCCTGCTTCATTTTTCCAGTCATTAAAATTCTGCTGCTGCTGTTTGAGTGGGGGGAAATCCTGAAATGGCTGAACAAATGCGCTGAACATTTCTGTATCTTTATGCTTCTAAAAGATACTCAATATAATTCTGGGAGTAAAAAGTGCTCTTGTGAAAGCAGGTTTAGCAGATGCCAGGTTCAGCTGGCAGGTGTCCAGATCATGCAAATTTTATCGGTAAAATAAATTGCTCTTTGTTTCCTGTAGGAAGCATCGTGCAGGGAGGGCAGGTTTGTGTTTTGCCAGCTTGCTGTGCTCAAGAGTCAGCCTTGATTTTATAACAGAGCAGCTGATCAAGATGCTTGTGCTTTGCTGATGCTGGTGATCAAGAGTTTTAGCTCTTGGCGTTCTCAGTGCAAGGTTTTCCTCTGCTGGGTGTGGGCAGCAGTGCCTTTTGTCTCCATGTGCTTGGGCAGCTCTCACCTTTGCTCCCAGAATTAGATCCAGATGTAGTTCTGTGCCTAAAAATGTGCAGACCTTAGTCTGGTGGGGATCTTCAGTAGCTGCTTTCTGGATGAGCACAAACACGATTCTAATTTGGCACTCATTCAGTGAATTCCCTTTTCACAGGCTTTGGGTGTACTTTGAATGGGCTCCTTTTCATCCATTATATCCCTTTTACAGCAAATGTCTTCTTTTGCTTTCCTTCTCTGAAACTTCACTCCTCTGTTGAATAATGAATCAAATGAGAATTACCAGATTTTTTTTTCCTGGTGACCTATGTTTGAATGAATAAAAAGTGAGAGTGATCACTTGAAATATTAAAAAAAAAAATCAGTTTCTGTGTATTGTAGAGATTCTCTTATGGTTCCTGAGCCAGTATCATTGTCTCTTTTGTTTTTTCTTGCTAAGACAACTGGAAAATAAATTATATCTGTTGACTTTTCCTAATCTGCCTCCAATCAAAGATAGCTTTAAATCCTTTTGATGGGGCCATTTTCCCTTAGAAAAGTGCAGACTCATCCAAGTAGGGCTGTGTTGTGTTTCCAGGTTGAAAAAGCATATACTTTCATGGAAAGTATGCAAGGATTGTTTGGCTTTCTTATGCCAATAAAGCTCCATGTTCTAAATTGCTGCTATGTTACATATTTACTATTTAGCATAAGCAGAATTAAAAGGATGTTATCAAAATAATTTGTCTTTTTGCTTCCTCTTAACAGTATCTTGAAATGATCTGTGATTATTCTGTTCCTTCTCTGCTCTGCCTGTCTTTCCAGTTCCCTCCCACACTCCCATTTTCTTCAGTTTTATTGCTCTTTTTTATTTTAAAGTATACACATACACAGAAATATTATGGGGTGGAGATTTTGGTTCCTGGAGGGTTTTTTTTTCTTTTCACATCTTGCAATTGATTTTCACAGAGTGGAATTTAAAATGTCACTGGCCCTATCAGCTTTTCACCAAGTTATATAACTTCTTGATTTCTCAGCACTCTGTAAAGATGAAATGCAGTAGCTGCAGCACAGATTAAGATGTCAGTTCTCATCCATAACATACTGTATCTCCCCTTTCTCCACTTGGATGTTACATGTCCTATTATTTTATAGAATCAAATGACTAATTTCTACCATATTGACATTAAAAGCTTCATATTCCCAGAATATATGTACTTTAATGATTTGCTGATTCCAAGCCATTCTTTTTCCCTGCAGTATATACTGCAGAATAAATGCAATGGAAGGTCAAGGAACTCTGTATTTTGTTCACATAAATTATGAGTACAACAATGTTCTAAATATATATCTTCTGGGCACCCAATTATCTTGGAAAAGCTATGGGACTGGATCAGCAGGAGGTCACTGAAATGATCAGAACTAAGAAAGACACTGGGCTGGATTTCTGTCTGATTTTAGGTATCTCCAGACGAATCTCTGTGGTTGCTTTAACATATTTCTATAAAAATACAAACCTGGCATTAATCTTACAGCCAGACCGAGTCTGTTAATTCTGGAGTTGGTTTACCAAAACAGTGCATTTTTCTAGAGGGAATTATTGTCTAAAATAAGACAGAATTTGGGAAGCATAAGAATTTCCCAGTCCAAAGCTTGACTACTTCTGGCTTTTGACTTTGTTGGAAAGTTGGGGGTTTTGTGCCTAAACTATTCTGAAAGTGGAAATCTTGGCTGCATGAAACACTGGGGCTTTGGAGGTTTGTGCTGAAGCAGATAGACTTGAATATTTATGCTACCAGGGATTCAAGGAGAGGACCCTGCCTGGTACATGCAGCTGGAGCAGAGCCATCCATCCATCCAGGCAGGAGCAGGATATGCTCAGTGAGGGCAGGTACCAAACAGTGCCTCCATCCAGACTGGATGGGCAGGAGAGTGAGGGATTCTACTGCCTTTTCCCTTTTCTATTCCTTTGAGTTTTGTGTAAAGACTTGCACAGGTTTTAATAGATGTGTTCTACCACTAATGTGGTAAGAAGTTACCTACAAATTCACTGGGATCTGAACTGAGTCTATATATATACAGAGGGCTATTGAACAGCATGAAGAGCATGGATTCCAATCTTTTATTTTTATTTTCTGTTGATTTATGTTCCTAAGTTCTTCCTATTTCTCACATTTTTCACCTGTGAGGTGAAAGAGGTTTTGCTTTTCTGTTCCTAAGAGCAATTAGCAAGATTTAGCCATAGTATTTTGATTTCCTGATAGTTCCTTTTCATAGAAGATTAGCCAAGGAAAAAAACCACACATTGTGAGATTAGTTAAATACATCTTGAAATAACTGCCAATACTTCCTGAAGAGGAAACGTGATTTACTGATTCTCATTTAGCATTTAGATGAAAAGCATCTGATTTATCTAACAGGACTTCTAAAATCTTGACAGTTTTATTGCATTCATCTAAATGCAGCTTCCATGTTTTAGCTTGTGTGCTGTTTCCTTACAAATTCTGATCAGGTGGTTGTTTAACTGTTCTGCCTTGGAGCTGAGCTCTAGTTAGGAAGCTAAATACACAAATGTTTCCAAATTCACTTGCCTCATTTAACATGCTGCGGCCTCATTTGTCTTCTAGGCTCTGGTTTTGATCTTTTGCAACTGTTTAAATCTCTCCTTGGCTTATTTTTTTTTTCATACAGTCAGACACTAACTCCTCATCTCCTGTATTTCTCTGTTCACCTATCCATTGAGGCTTATGTTTGATCATGGGGATCTTAACCTGGCAAAGTCAGCCAGGCACCACCCTTGTGGTGCTCTTTATTCTGGACTACGGGGAAAAAATAGCCTCACTGTGCTTTGATAAACCTCAGTATAGTGCTTTTTGATTGGATTCTTCTTTCATTAATGTAATTTACTGTACCTATAGATGGCCAGTGTCTGGCAGTGTGCTTATTCTGCTCTCTGGACTTAGTGATTTAAAAATTATAATAAAAATGCTGCAGGGCAGCTGTGTTACACAATCTCTTATTTCTATGCTTGTCCAACTCTATTTTGTATCATTGCGAGCAGAAAAAAAATGGGAAAAGATTGTGGCTTGTCAGAGGCATAAATCGAAATGGTGGTTCAAGGGAAAGGTCATCCATGTCTGCTTGTGAGGACATGTCTTTACTTCAGCATAAAACTGAATTGTGGTTTTAGACTCTTCTTTAATCTCAGTATATGTTCTGTTTGAGTCCCACCTGCAAGGGAAAAGGCTTGAGCAGTGGTGAGGTCCTTCACAGCATACACGAGCTGCAGCCTGGGCAGCAGCTATTGCTGCCTCTACAGAAGCAGAGGTGGCTGCCTGGGAGTGCTGCTTGTCTTCCCCTCCCTTCCTCTTCCTCCTGGCAGAGGCCCCAGTGTCTCCCCCATCTGCAGCTGAAAGGTTGGGAAGGTCTCCAGTCTGTGGATAAAGCTCGTACATCTCGTTTTAACCCATTGCAGTGTCACTGCAGAGGTTGTGAGAACTTCCCTTCTGGCTGTCTCCTCTCAACTTCTTGCTGGCAGCATGTTCCTTGCTGCTTGATCCACCAAGGCTGTAGTGGTAACTCTGCCTAAAAATCAAGCAGCTCCTCTGTAAATCTCTGGGAAGGAAAGAATAAAACACTTGTGCTTACTGCAATGTGCAGACACTGGCACTGTGGTCCCAAAAATCCTCCCCATGCTCCTGACAGAGAGTACTGTTACTGAAGGCACAACAGCTCAAACACTGCTGACCCAAGGGAGTTCATTGAAGCACAGGAGCACAGATGCAAGATGTGTCCTGAAAAAAAAATAAGGGAAAAGCTGAGAGGGATCATTTTGGTGTTGTGCTGAAATGTTTTGCTTTCCAAGATCTGTGCCTTAAGGCAAGGATCTGAACACTTGTATCATCCTGGGCACTTTCTTGCCTCTCAGACATCAACTACATCATGTTTATTAATGCAATTTCTTACAAGGCTTCTAAATGCTCTGCAACACAATCAGTGTTTTAATATTTAAGTGTTTTTATGGTGTAGTGGGTTGGTAGATAACTCCACAGAAGGATGCGAGCTGTCTGCTCTTGAACCTCAGCATGTGCATGTTTCTACTGAGCTGAGTGGTCTTTGCCAAGCTGTGACCTACCTCCACAGCTGGTTCAAGAAATACGGTTCTGCCATAGTAGGATGCTAAAAAGAACCCAGGTCCCTTGACTCCTGTGAGTCAGACCTTTCTTTTTGCTGTTGACGTTAAAATTGACAGCTAGAGATTTACGTTGCACATGTGAAAAAAGGTTGGGTGGTGAATGAGCCTGCTGCCCCTGGCCAGGCTGTTCTTTCTTCTTTTTCCAGGCTCCATACCAGGAAAGAAGGAGTCACAAATGCAGCTTCTGTTTCTTGTGTTGTTTATTAAGTTCTTATCTCAATTTCTGTGTTCCGCTCCTGCCTGAGCTTAGCACTGTCAGAATCACGCTGCAAAATGGTCACAAGACCTTGTACACAGAATGTTTTAAAGACTTTTTACACAATTAAGAGTTCCAATGTAAGATATTTTCAACAGTGTACCAATAACTATTATATAACTATATATAACTATATAACTATTATATAACTATACCAATAACTAACCAATAGTTAACATGTTTTTTCTACCTCAAATTGATCCTACCAATCACTCAGTGCCACCACCACAGCAGAAATGGAGGAGAAGGAGAAGAAGGAAAGACCCAGGGCCACCACCCTGAATCCTCCATGTTTGTCCCCATTCACCTCCATCCTACAAAACCCAAAACTATGATTTTTCACTCTGTGACAGACTAACTACAATCTGTCTCACATTCTCGATGCTTGCAGTTCATCCAAAAGTTTTGGGAGCTTTTTCCAGGGGCACAGATCAAAGGCTGTGTCGCCCGGGGATATCAGGGGGTGTCCCAGACCCTCCTGAGCAACAGGAAAGGTTTCCCAATTTTCCTGGACTCCAACAGGTGGTATCTCTCGATAAGTCATGAGATGCATCAATGGTCACCTCCTCTCCAGGATGGAGACTGCTAAACCACCTCAGTTCATGGTCTCAGCATCAGCCAGGCACCTAAGGATGTCATGGAATCAGTACCTCTGTCAGGAAGCTGGAAGAGACTTGGGAATCCACAGCTGGTTTATTAAAGACTGAGCAGTACCACACTTCATCGTGCAGCTATCTATTTTAATTTAATCAACTGGCAACATTTGCCAGAAGAAAGTTCAGCTTCTGCAAAAATGCTGACAAATTTGATAACTGCAGTACATTATGTCAAGTTGGGTTTATGAAACACACAAATTAAAAACTATGCCTTTGGTCTGTAGATAAGAAGATGAACTTTATAATTTATAAAATAAGAGAGTACCTTCCTATCTTAGGCAATATCCTTTCCTAATGTTAAACTTTTACTATGTGGTATAGAAACAAGGTATAGATTTTTTTCAGGAGAGACTGAAAAATGTCATTTGGTGCTTAAATACTAAAAAAAAAATTGATTTTTTAAAATAGGCACCTTTAAAAGTGCATATATTTGCATATTTATATAAATCTGAATTATGTAATTACTGGAGAACATTTATTTTTTCTGTGACGGCTGTAAGTGGAATGCCCACCCTGTCTGCTTGAAGTTCAGGCCAGAGGGACACCTGTGCCACCCCCAGCAGCCCACAGCCCTATCACTGTGCACAGACATGGCCTCCCAGCAGGAGATCTGGTGGTGACAACATTTCCTGTGGTCTAGAAGTGCCCTATTTGCAGTAAATGGGAAAAATCCAAATGTATCGTGGCAGAGTGGAAATACTGCTAGCTGTATCTTCAGTGGCTTCTGGCAGCCAGGGACATGCTCTGATCAATGCACATGCATTGCAAGCACACGTCTATGCTTGCTTGAGCTGCTTCATCCTCTCCTGGGGATGCTCATGCCTTTGTTCCCTGCTCATGCAGCTTCTGTGTCTCCTGTGGCTCCTGCTGCTTGGTGCAGCAGAGCTTCCCCTGGTGCACAGTCCCTTCTGCGGCCACGGGGGTGTATCATCATCCCTGTGGGCTGTGCCTGGAGGGTGAAGACATACAGAAATGTCTTTACAACCTTTACACTCTTGTGAACACAAAGTAAAAAGTTGTTGAAAATGTTCCTCCTACTCCCACAAAACTGAGAAACAAAATAGTTGTGCAGGTTTTCCATTTGTTTTTAAATAAGTAAGCACTATTTCACAACCTATCTCTTCCGAAGTGTGTTTCTCCTTTATGTATAGATTCTCAGTACAACTTGTTATTACTCAGCTTATCAAGGGGCACTCTTACTTTTTAGGATGACAAGAAATTAAAAAAATATGTGCTCAAGACAGCATTTTCTCAACAGGTGCAATTAACAGACTTTCCATTTTGTATTTTTGTCTGGTGGGACCTTACCAGGGCTCCGGATCTCTATCTGCTGTGCAGCTGCAGTGTCTGAATGAACAGAGTATGGGCTGGCATCCCCACTCAGCCCTCTGGGCCATTCTGGGAACTCTGGAGGAAATACCAGTAGCTGCTTGGCCTGGGTGAAAAGAGAAGTGAAAAGAGAAAGCTGGCTGTAGTTAGTCAGAGCTCAATGCTTAGAGCAGGATGGTCTCCTGACAGAAGGGTAGGAGGAAAATTTTGTCTTGTTTAAGTCTAAAATATTTCTGTATCTTTGAAGAACTTTATTTCCCACCCAGTATAGCCTGACCTGATTTATGAATAAGAAGGAGTAAAAGAACAAGACAAGAATTTGTTTAAACCTGTGTGGCCAGTACCCAGTGAAAGTCCCTTAAGAAAACAGAGCTTGAATTGACATGTTTTCAATGGAGGATGTGGTGTATAGATCAAATATTGAAAAAAGCTAACAAATATAAAGCTCATTTTATACTGTCTACGTTTTCTGCACATTTCACTAAAATGCTAAAATGATACTTCTTATTCAAAATACTTGAATTATGCATAAATTGGAAGACAGAAATTCAATTCTGATTTGGCAATGATGATGATGAAAGATTTCTCATTTTGCCTAGTCTCTAATTTGCCTTTGACAAGTTAGGTGGCTACTCAGAGATCTATCTGATAAAATTATATCCTGCAGAACACTCAGTTTATGTTCCAGAGAACCAGTTTATGTTCCTAGCAAGGAGAAATGCTAGATGTTACAGCTTCCTCAAAGAGACTTTGCCCAAAGGGCACTTCAACCTCAGTATGAGGGTAAATCTTGTGGCCCAAGGAAGAGGATGTTCCATTTGGAAGGAAGCATGAGCAGAGTTTGGAAGGTTTCTTGTGAGGTTTGTGCTCCTGCTGCCCTGGGCTGACTCCCCTCCATGCTGTGTTGGCAGGTCACAGAGCATGGTCTTTGCACTCTGTAGCATGTCTTAGTGCTCTCGCTAAGGACTCTCCTTCTTGCTGCACCTCTGGCCCCAGGGCTGGCGTTCCAGCTGCCAAGCAGCCCTGTGTGACAAGGCAGAGGCTGTCAGGAGACAGCACAGGATGCCCAGCTGCAGGAGGAAGGCCACACCAAAAGGTCCCCACTTGCCTGGAGGCACTGCAGCCTCAGGGCTATTGTATCTGCCTGGGCTCAGATGTTGCTGGCTGGATCTCATTCACTGGTGCTTTATTATAATTTCCCCTTTCACAGAATACCTTTATACCTCACTCAATTTTCAATGATGAGATCAAAATGTCTTATCCCATGTATATCTTGTGGAATAATGATGATGTATTTCAAAAGAAAATTTTTTAATGTTTCAAGTTGTATGATTTACTGGGCAAGGCAGAAGAATGTGCAGATTTGCGTTTCCATTTCTTGTGACAAGCATATCCACAGCATGTTATTTGAACCTGAGCTGTGGTTGCCTGCTGTGCTGATGATTATTCACTGAGATGGTAGAACTAGAACACACAAATATGTGGTGCTGTAGGAGCATTGTAACTTTCAACCTGCTCTGCCATCTCTTTGAGAAGTTAAAAGGCCCTTTTGCTTCCAAATTTGACTACACAAATGTATGCATGTTATGATTGCATATAGCACATCAGTCTCGGGAACATTAAGTGCCCGGGGATATTGCAGCTGACTTGTAAACAACTCAGAAAACAGTCAAGCATAGGATTGGAATCAGAAATCTAAATGCAATTGCCTAAATTAAAGGCCATGGGTAAAACATCTTTGTTGATGTATAAATTACTTGCAGTTAGCACAGAAAATAATTGATACTATGACAAAGTTAATTACATGGAAAAACATTATGAGTTTGTCTGGCTTCGCTGTGAGTGAGGCATTGTGTATGTCCAAGGGTATACCAGGTAGCTCCCCGACCACTGGCTACACTGGCCCTTGAAAACTGTGAATTCAGCGTATGGGAGAGAAGTTGGTAATGTAGAATGTGGTCCTCCATAGCACAGGATGTGTGAAAATCTCACAGTAATTCTCAGGGGAATAGGATCTGGGTGCTGGTTGCATAGCCTGTAATAAAGCGATTCCAGAAACTTTTAATCAGGTGAAGTAAAGACTTTCCCTAGAGATACAACCTTAAAATAGTCTGGACAGTTTGAATCCATCCTTATAAATAAAGCTGCAATAGCTATAATCCTGCAGCATTAATGAGACAAATAAGAATGAAATAGAAATAATTATCACTTTTAAACCATTATGCAAAATTTTTCTGTGCTGGATATGACAGAGCTGGAAATTTCAAGACCCATGAAAATTGTACTGAAGTAGATTTGCATAATGCACTGGAAGAGCTTTTGTGAAAATGGAACTAGTGGGAGTTATTTAAATAACAGTATAGCAGCTATTAACAAAATAGTGAGATTCAAAATAGTAATTTACTTTACACATCTCTTCTAAAACATGTCCAGAATCAAGATATCTGTCAGCAAATAGTGCAGCATTGCAACCCACCCTCTCGAAATTCTGAAAGAACAGATCAAGGAATTCTCATCCCTGACAAAACACAAACCTTAGTAGCAGAGCATATTATTTCCACCATGTAAAGCAGCTGTAAAATATTATTCAGCCATGGAGAAGCCATATGATCTTGAGCTGTTAATCCTTGCACAAGCTTAGGCAGGAAAAGAAGAATGAAGTGTGTGTGCTATGACTATTTGAGTTGCATTATGTATTTAGTGTGATCGCGGCCATTTTCCTCTCCATCATCATCATCATCGCCTTCCTCCCTGCTCCTGCCATACCTCATCCTCCTGGAATGTACATCTCCAGGCCCATGTGTGGTGTGGAGAGCGCTCTGACTCCTTTGTCCCCAGACTCACTAACACTTCTCTCCCAGGCAGTGAGAATGCCTTGTCACACTTGAACCACAAGTGGATTCTGGATTCTCCCGCTTGGAGTTCATGGATGTAACCTGGCAGCAACCAATCTATATGTCTTCTGTAAATGATCCTCCAAGGGTTTACCTGTAGCAGTGCTGTCATGCTCCCAGGAATAATCACAAGGTTTGTGTTCATTTTTGTAAGTCTTTATTCTGTGATGTGCCCTTGAAAGCCAGGAGGCTCCAGCATTGTCTATAAATCTTGTTAAAAAGGTGTGGGTTGCCTGTTCCACCTAGCAAAAAAAGCTATTTTTCAATTATTTGGATACTATTCATCTTGTTCC
This sequence comes from Erpornis zantholeuca, assembly GCA_013400515.1. NCBI lineage: Eukaryota > Metazoa > Chordata > Aves > Passeriformes > Timaliidae > Erpornis > Erpornis zantholeuca. Next base: position 80,924 of record VZTN01033140.1, on the reverse strand, counting down.
TGAAGCCTGGTCAAAACTTCTGTTTTGACATTGTTTAGACATTGGCTTTGTTATAGAGTGAGGGATGGTGGCAATTTTCCTTCATGCGCTGTGGCCACTTCCATGAGGATGACTGGGAGGTGGAGAGAGGGTGGTTCTGGTTTGCTTTCTGGTACTCTGACGATTAACAACTGCTGTGTCTTTGCATGGTATTTTTTCGTAAAGTGTATAAAAGAAAAAAAAATGGGTGCTTTGTATGCTCGCTCTACTTGCTCAAATACATAATATGAGTATAAAGCAAAAGATGATGTTGAAATGCCTCTGTTTTTTTTGCACCTAGCTCTCATGCCTGCAATGTTTTCTTTCCGGAAGCTGGGCTCAATGTTACATTGTTATTACATACCTGTCACTTTGAATTGCTATTTGGGCTGCGTAGGTGTGAATTCATTCCCAATCTTTCCATATCACCACCCATGTGAAGATCACCTTGTGTTTGCTCTCAAATGATCTCATATGCTGCTTGCAGTTTCTGAAAACTCTGCTGCATGATCAACACATTAAGCAAGAGACTGAAGGGCTTTTCTGCAGTTTTTTGTTTGTTTGCTGTGAGACATTGATTTAGTGCCGTCCTATATCCTAGTTTGCTTCGTGGTGTTTGGTTTCTTTTCCTCTGCAATTCATAATGGCCAATTCAGATTTGAATTGCAAGTTTGTTGCACTCGGTTGCCTGCAGTACTTAGTAGTGAATAATTAGTGATAATACAAAAGATGGAGCATGCACTGAGTGGCTCTTTCCTTGTGAAAAACCTCCACCTTCCAGCAATCCCTGGCTCAAGGAATTTGTTTGCTGAAGTACCTGCATGCTTCATAGCCTCTAATGGCTGCTCTCTGCCTGACTCGTGTCTTTCGTTTCTGTACCAAGTGATACTCCCTGGCTGTACAATTATTTCTGTCATGCAGTTATATATACCAATCAAAGAAGTACTTAGCTGTGTTTGCTCCAAACATTGCCTGTCTTTATTTGGTTCTTCTGAAATTTCCGTCAGTGTAAAATTGTTTGCCTCCCCCTTTCCGATTGCTGGTGGCTGTAGAGATCCCTGGGCTGATTCACTGCTGTTAATTCCTTCCCATGGTCTGTTTCATCTTGTGCCATGAGGAACCAACTCATCATCATCATCATCATCATCATCACAGGTGTTTTTTTCCGTACCAGTCTAATCCTGCTATCCTCGTTTTGGGAGGGGATGGCCAGAGCCATAATCAGGTCATATTCAAGAGCATTAAATGCAAGATTTTCTACCAGCCCTCCATGGCATTGCCTCATGCTGCAGGCACACAGAAGAAGCCTCAGGTAGTAATGAGGCCTTGACTGCAGACCACAAGCATTTTACTTGATCCCTCTGAATCGCCAAAGGAGCCAAAAAATGCCCCAGCCATGTGCAAATGCAGATTTCCTTGCTGGCTGGGGGGACAACTAGCGTGTCCACAGGAGAATAAAAATCTGTGCAGACATCGGGGGTTAGGCCTTCTTCTGTTTTTAAGTTGTCAGACCTTTGCAGTGTTAGGTTTAAAACAGAAGTTTACCTGGTTTTTTTCCAAAATCAGATAAATTCTGGCTGTCAACATCAGTTTGAATCACATTTCTTTCTACAAAGAAATCAAATTCATAGCCAGCTCTTCTGAGCCTTCAAAAATACTTAATGCATCTCTGAAAAGTAAACATCACTCTGTGAATGAAAGGTGTTGCTTCTCCTGTTAACTGTATAGTAAAATCTCTGCAGTAGTCATAAGGGGCACAGAGAGGGGTTGTTTTGTATTCAGTAGATAAGAATGAGCTAGGCTTTCCTCCAAATCTTTGTCGCAGTAAGGGATTTTTACTTAGAAATTCACAAAGACTTAATTGTACAGATTCCCAGCTCCTGAGATGCTTTTATGGTTGTTTGTTTCCACCATGAATGGTTTAAATGCTTCTTTCTTTTTTCCCTTTTGTTTCAGACTGGACTGCTAGCCAGGATGGTTTTAGGTGCTTTCAAGATATCTTTAGAAAATAGAAAATTATTTTTTTTTCCATCCTGCTTTACAAAAATGCAGTTTGAAATTGTAACATGAAAAANNNAAAAAAAAAAAAAGCATGGATTTTGTTAGGAATGGAATAAGTTTGTGATAGTGAATGCCAGAAATTAAATCCTAATGCTCATAAATTCTCTAGCAGAGTTTCCAGGGAATTCACTAGCCCCAGGACTTCCTAAATGTATGGCCTACCAAACACCTGATGACATTTTCTTTTTGAGGGAACTGGTAAGAGACTGTTCAAAGTGCCCCATTCCTGGGAAGTGCTACTGGGGAGCTCAGAATGCCAGCTGGGCAGGAGGTAAAAGCGTCTGCCAGGTGGTTTCTAAAATGCAGTAGAAAACCTTGCAGTTGTATGCAGAGGATGGATGGAGAAATAAAGGGCAAGTTCAACACCTAGTCAGTGTATCTACCTACAGGGATGTCATATCACACAGCTGGGAGATATCACACATTCCTCCTGCATTAGCTGGATGAGCAAATCCTCAGTGGTTAGTGACCAGAGTGTGGTGAGAGGCAGATTTGGGGTTTGTGCCTCTGTTCAGCAGATTAGAGATACCGAGGCTGCATAGAAGGTCTAGGACAGCTGGAGTTACTGGGGTGAGCAGTGCCTGTCCTAGGAAAATACAGTGAGATAGAAATGGAGAAAATGGGAGTTTAATGGCTTATTACCAACAGTGCAATTGCACTACAGAAACAGGTGCATTGAATGTGTGTTTGAAGAGGGTTGTGTCAAACCAGGGTGCTGCTCAGCTGTGTTCCAAGCAAACATGGCATCTCCAGACCCAGTCACCAGCAGCTGAGTAACACCAGCTTTGGCCCTTGGACATGTTGTCTTGATTACTTGTCAACAATTGCTCCTTCAGCATTATTCCATGTTGGCTTCTCCTCTGAATGAGCCAGTTTTGCTAGGAACATGTGTGTTTCTTCTAACATCCCAATGAGAGCACAACCATATTTCAGAGAAGCTGGCAGCAGCCAGAAGACAGCAGCAGTAAGCAGCCCAGGGTTCCACACCTCCTAAAGGCTGCAGATTTTCTTCTTTTTTTTGTTGTTGCATGGTTTTCTCTCCCCTAGAGTTCCTGTGCTTTAAGGATAGCTGCTGAAAATGAATTTTTTGCCCCTTCTACTTCAGATCTCAGTTTGTCCTTGCTGTCAGATAAGCATTTCCCAGCCCCACCAGTGAAGTGCTGTCTTTGAAGCTGTCTCTGTCCAGCTGTTGGCTGCAGTAGCAGAATTTTGTGTCACACCAGGCAATATTGAAAGACATGTGTTGCCCATTGTTGAAAAGTTAGGTGAAGGCTGCTACAAAATACATGGAATAAAAGATAAAAAAGATGTGCCACAGCTTTTTTTATATCTTTTATTTATTTTTCTACAAGCAGACAGTCTGAAACAAAGCAAGAATGAGGAATGTGATCCCAAGGCATTTCACGTTCAGATCCTTTCTGACAAAGAATAAATAATTTCAGTCCAACCGTGCAGCTGTAGTAGATATAAAAAACCCCACCAAAAAACCCCAAACCACAACAAAAAAGCAATGCAAAGCTAGTAATAAAGCAAGGTGTTGGAGAAGGGTCAGGCTTACAGAGAATTCATTCTTTTGGCTTCAAAATGCACGCAGAACTCAGACTTTCTTTCAAGGCATGGTGGTCTAATGAAGATACAGGTCAAAGACTACAGTGATTTTCAAACTATTTGCAAGACATGGCTGTATCAATATACAGTTCAGGTGGGCTGAAGGAAGATGCATTAGAGTAAGCTGCTTGTTTTTGTCAAGTCATTCCCATAAAATTGTGTCCTTGATTGAACCCGTGTCCTACTCAGCTGACCCTGTTATTGCAGTCTGGATTAATTCAGACCCTGTATCTTTCTGTCTTTCCTGCCAGCAAAAGCACTGTCACCATGGTCTCTCAAGAGCAGTGTGACAATATTATGTGCACTTGCTTGGCTTTCATGCTCCTAAATTTTGGTACTATTGCTTTGGAAGTCTTACTTTTAAATTATTCTCAGTTGCAAGAATAGATAACTTTTTCAACATTAATTTGCTACAGGCATTTCAACCAAGACTTTTATTAATCATAAGTCACTTGAAAAAGGCCATGTGAAAATTTTACTCCTCAGATGACAGGTATTATCAGTTTATTCCTATGTGATGCTAGAAGAATGGACAGTATGTTTGTAACAACAATCTGGTGTTCCCCACAGTGCAGGAAGCTCTTTTATTAGCTACCTCCAGACAGCTTTATTAATTGGACTGTCCTTCAGACAGCCAATGGTGAAGAATGTGTTCATAACACAACTGAAAATATATGTTCTCCTGGTGGTGAAGAATGTGTTCATAACACAGCTGAGAATATAAATCGTAGCAGTATTTTTCAGTGTGTAAAATTTATTTCAACTCACCTGCTGTCTTCCTCTGGGGCAGAACATAGACATGTGTAATGCAGGACATATGTACACTTATTGATCTGGAGGCCTCAGGATTATGGAGAGGTGCTAAACATTTTGTAGCTTCTTTGCCCACGGCTATTTTGCACAACACAGGAGCAATACCTTGCAATCACAGTGAAAGTTGTGGTCTGAGGTAGAGCATTACATCTTGAAAACTAGTGATTTTCTTCTCAAAAGTCATCCTTTAAATCTTCAAAGGTCTCCAGTGGTAAGGAATTATAAAGACTTTTTATATCATCTGAAAGACGGTAGATTCAACAAAGTAGCAGAATAACATTATGATGGAACTCCATTTCACTGTTAATGATTCAATGAAATATGAAATATTCCAGCCTTCATGTTAGGTAAATATATTTCACCAGCTGTAGGCTTAAAGCCAGAAGTGTTCAAAACAAGGTTCCAGTTTCAGAAGCATCATTTCCAGCAAAAGAGCCTTCTTTTCTTCTCACACAATGTTTATTCAGAGAGGATGCCCTCTGCCTATTCATGGTTTTATATGTAGCAGTGCTCATAGTGCTGTTAGTTTATCCCAAGCTGTGTCTCCACTGACTCCATATGTGGGTCCATTGACCAAGATCCTCCAAGTACAGATAGCTTTATCATGGTGACAAGTTCTTCCCATATCTGTAGGGCTCTTTGAACAGCAAGAGATAAGGCAAGCAGCTGGCTTATGTGAAGCAGTAGTTGTTCATTGCTGCTCATAATGTCACTCTTATAAGTCATTAAAATATGTTATTGGTGTTACTGTATGAACACAGTGCAGAGTTAAACCAGAAACCATCACGGCTGGATGCTGCCTACCTCAGAAGTTTAAATGAGTTCTGGAGTAATTAAGGACAAACCAAGAAATATAACTCCAAAGGTGCAGTATCTAACTCAGAAAACCAGAGTCTGCTGGAGGCTGGAAGGATATCCATTGATGGACTTGTTGGAGATATTTTTCTAGATGATGCAGTACAGCTTTTTTTTTATGTAGGAGGGATAAATGTCCCTGTCAATCCAAACTGTTTGTGCAGAGTCACTGGAGCTGAGAACTGCTCCTTCAAGTGCAAGACTCCCTGGACTAGTGTAGGAAAAGGTTCTAGTGAAAGCAGTCTTTCTTATTGAATGACATAGAGAAGTTAATTTCTAACTGCCAATTTTCCATCTTCTGGTCTTTTCCCTGGACTAAGCAATACCCAGTCATTTTTCCCTCATAGTGACATTCATAAAATTCTACACACATGTTGATACACTAATGTACCTTCCAGAGATTGATCATGACCTGTGTATTTTCCAACCTACTTAGAGCAGTTGTTATTATGACAATATTTCATCAATTAATATCTTAAACTAGCAGATTCCTTTCTCAGTGGAGTAGTCCATGCTGTTTAGTTGTGACCAATACATGGGAAAAATGTTTGAAAAATAAGGAGGTGCTGAGTTAAGAGGGGGCTACTTAGCATTAAATTGTTAGCCTAATAAAATTATCCAATAGCATTGCCAAACTTTATCATTTTACTTCACTTGCTTCAAAATTTCAGAGTTATGTTCCCTTCGTCTCAAATCAATATCTCACTGCAATGTCATTAACCTCTTTTATTTCCAGATTCAAATTATGTAGTCAGCTATATACATTTATAGAGACCTAATTTATGAAATTTATTGACAAAATCCAATGTGTATGTGGTGAACTTCATTGTAACAGGTCATTTCTCTTGAGTCAATATCTCTAGTTGCATAGTAACCTCTATTTTACGTTGCTAGAGATAGTGGAGATATCAGAACTATGGTGAATGAGTGATGGGGATGTACTCGCTCCACTCCCAAGTAGGATTTGAGATTTAGTTGTCTTTCCCTCAGAACTTTGATAAAATGTCTAGATCTGAGGAGGAGTCAAGAGTGTTAATGTCATTTGCCTTGGCTTTATAATGAAGTGTCTTTCAGAATATACTTATGCAAAAGCTGTGATGTTATGTCTGGATGTGTGTTCAACTAGAGGTGTGAAAAACTAGCTGGATGATCGGGCTGAGAGAATGGTGGTTAGTATTTCATATGGGGATGCCAGTAATGAGTTGAACATTGATTTCTTCTGCAGAACAGAGAGTTTCTATTCCTTTGTCCATTTTTGCTGTTGCAGTGCAAAAATGGTACCTGGGGTTAGTGGGATTCTTGAGAAACAATGTGTTGAAACTATTGCAGAATGGGAAATGCAGTTGCAGAGCTACATCTGAATTCAGAAAATCATACGTCAGTTCTTTCCTATTGAGGCTTTCACCAACTTTGTGCAAATTATTTAATTTCTTTGTACTCCCCTCATCTCTGGTAACTTAAGCCAGGCATCTGAATGATAGGGTAATTACGGGCAACTTGCCTTCAAAATAGATTAGGGGTTGATCCCTCAAGCAGCTCTGCAGGCTGATCTGAGGGCAACTTACCTTTTGCAGCTACATGGGTGATGGAAGTGCTGTGACTGATTTAGCAGAACCTGAAAGGGGAAATTAATGCAAGGCCCAATTTATCACTGCTGCTCTGTGTTCTGCTGTGACATGCATGAATTATTGTACAATGTACAGTAGAATACTGCTGTTATTCTGCACATAATTTAGGTATAGAATGATGATTAGTAATGCTTCACTGTCTAAAATTGCCTTTAGATTAAAGAAAAAGTCCCAGTCGGTGGATATCAGTGGGCCAGGATGCAACCCGGTGGCAGCTGAGGCTCAGACACCTCAGCCCAGCAAACCTGTCCCTGCCACCCCGACAGCAGCTGCCGAGGAGGAGCAGAACAACACCACCAACACCCAAAGGCGCAACCCGCGGAGGAGTGATTTGAAGAGATATTACACCATTGGTGAGTTCTCTTTCACAGAAAAAATCAAATACACTTGTTACAAAAGCAGGGTCTTACTCTTTATTGGTGGTTTGTTGATTTTGCTTAATCATGGCTGGCTACTAAGTTTACAAATGCTCACAGCGAGCAATAAGTTATCATATCTTAAGGCTGACGTCAAATTACTCTAAAGAATTAACCTGCTCTATTTACCTGAATTCTTTCTCACTCCCTTTTATATTCCATAAGAAGAAGCACTGAAGAAAGCATAAAATCAATTTTGAAAGGAATGCTTTAGGAAGAATGTAATTCCTACAATTGATTGCATTGGAATTTTGGCAGAGATTGTTTAGAAGGCTCCTGGTTAGAAAGGATTTCCAGTTTGGAGAGGGAGGAGACATACTGAGTGTGAAGAACTATTTAGGGGGGCTTATTGGTATTTTTCTCTGAATATTTTGGTTTCCCGGATCTTCATCTGGGGTGTTAGCATCTCCATGAGTCTTATCAAACCATCTTAGGCACCCTGGAACATGCTTTGCAGCTTGCTTCCCCATAAATAATTTTGAGATTGTGCCTGATGCCTTTTGGCAAGGTTGGAAGAGACCACAGTGGGTCATCTGGTCTCCCTGCTCAAGCAGGCTCATCCCAGAGGAAATGGCACAAGATTGCATCCAGATGGTTCTTGACTATCTCCAGTGAGGGAGACTCTTCAAGCTCTCTGGGCAGCCTGTTCCAGTGTGTGGTCACCTGCACAGTAAAGTTCTTCCTCATGTTCAGGTGGAACTTCCTGTGCATCAATTTCTGCCCATTTTCTCTTGTCCTATTGCTTGGCAATAGTTTCTGAGCTGTTGAATTATTGCAGTATAATGCGATCGTTTCTCCTGCTCCAAGGGAACTATTTGCATGTCTTTAACTTGTCTAAAAGGTGAAGAAAAATGTGTTTCCTTAGACATCTTTCTTTGTGTTATGTCTGATTCCTTGAAGCTGGTTGTCATTGTAAGTTATGTTGCTTTTAAAGAAGGAAACTTCATTAGCAATCTACCCATTTTAATAATGAAGTCTGTATTTTAAGTGGTGAACGATTGTACTTATTTGCATTTTTTGATGACCAAAAATTTTGCTCTGTGGTGTTTTTTCTCATCTTTTCTCCAAATTATCTTACAGGAATATCAAAGATAAGCCAAGATTGCTTTATACATGAAGAAGGATTTGGAATGGGGGTGGGTTTCATAAGAGTAATAATGAAAGTAGAAATGCATTACATCATCAAAGTGAGTTCTTAATCTAATTCAGTATTAAAACATATTATTGGCAAATTGACCATAGTTAAATATTCTTCTGTGAGCACCCAAAACACAGTCTGCATATGGAACTACAGATTAAGGGTTGTGTTTATCTGCTTGTTAAATTTGACTCACGGCAGTTTCTTTTGGGAATCTTTACAACGTGAACCCAGTCCTTATAATGTGAATCCAAATCTATATGTGCTTTGAGTGATCACAAGGTCTGAGCAGTAGTTGCTCAGGATGTAGCCTCTGTGCTGGAATAGCTGAATGTTGTTCATACATTTGAATAATTTGTTTTGATATTGTGCAGCACTTCATTTGACAGACTTGTTGACTGGAAAAGGCCTCTGAAGGTTGCATAGTCTGGTGTCCTGTTTGAAGCAGGAGCTCAGCCAACACCAGACAGAACACCCAAGGCTTTGTCTTGCTGAGTTTTGACAGTCTCCAGGGGTGGATACTCCACTGCCTCTCTGCCTATCGTGCTGGAACTTGGACAGTGTGTCCATAGACAAGAGCATTCATGGGCAACTTGCCCATAAACAGATGCTGATGTCAGTGAACAACAGTTGTAGACCCTAGGGAAGTGTGAGTGGAACAGACCACAGAAAGTGGCCAGAGTTGCAGATTTTTTCTTCAGATATCACCTTCCGTTATCCTTGTACAGACTATTAGGCGAGTCCAGAGCCATCTGGACTGACCCGGTGTGGGAGATGTGTTGGTTTTCTATTCTTATACATACAGCCTTGCCTATGTGACTTGTCTAAAACACAAAGATTAAGTTGCTAGAGTCACTATTACTGCATACTGCATTATATTTGACTTTTGCTGACAGGCAAATTAAAGAGACAAGAGTTTCTTCTGCATCTTCTCAAATGTTTGATGGCCCACGTTCCTGATGATTGTGAAAATGAATGGTTTAATCTTGGGCAGCACAGTACTGATACCAGATTAACATGTTTACTGTACTGACTGAGTTGTTCCAATATTGACTCTATGACTCTGATAACCTGAGAGAAGGAATAATTATCTTCTTAGAGCATATGTTAATTTATGACCTATATCACCCTCTTGACTTAAAAGAAATTTTCTGTGATTTGTCTCAAAAATAATTTCTAATAAAGTCTAATCAAATAATTTGATACTTTTTGAGGATGAATGTACTGACAAAGCTGTAACAGACCCATAATCTAAAATAGAAAAAAGACCAGATTCCTGTGATGATGTTTTGTGTATGATTTATGTTATATAGCATAAACAAGCACATTAGATCTGTTGCTATATTAATACAATTACACAGAAGTTTACCTTGTTTTGCCCTTGTTTTCATGTTGTTCTACTAAAAGCAACCTGTGTTCAAGATCAAGCAGATGGATTAAGAAAATATGTTAGAAAATTAATACTCTCAGCTGACTTCTATCTTTTAATTTAGAATTAGTATTCTGGTACATTAACCTCAGAACAAATTGGCAAATGGCAGTGTTTATGGCAGTGAAAAACTGAGCTTGAGCAAACAAGTGCCAAATGTGTTTAGTGTTACTCTGTTGTTCCTTAAGAATTTATTTTAAGTAATTATCATGATGTGTAAAGATAGATATAGATATGACAACTGAGTTCAAATATATAAAAAAGTATCATATATATATTTAGGCTTGTGTGTTATATACAGTTTGTGTTTTAAAATGGAACTGTCGGCATAATATTTCCTATTAAATTAAAACTTAACTTCAAGGCCTAGCTGGATATGTTAATTTCTGCCCATTTTATTAAATAGCCATGCAACTTACAATTATGTATAAAGAAATGTGTAACCATTTTTACTTTATCAATTCATGGAAAGTATTTAAAAAAATCAAAGCTATTTTAAAAATATGCATTTTTTTTATTTGGTTATGCAGGATGCACTTCAGAGATCTTTATATAAATTACACTCTGCTTTGCAGATCCAGAGATGTAAGCATTTATCTTGCACACATATGCTTTGCAGAAGAAATTGTAGCAGCTTGTGTATGCTTGCAGCTACTGTGAGTAGACACAGGCAATTGTCTAAGAGACTGTGTTCCTAAAGGCTCTCCAGCATCAGAATATTTTTTGTGCCACCTTATGTGCACACAGATTTACCCAGACCTTCCAAAACTGATTGTATAATGAGGAAGGAATATCTGGTAATTCTAAGAAATTTTAAAATTTCATCAGCACTTCTCCTACTTCAGACAGCCATAAACAAGTTACTTGTTTTGCATTTCATCTTTCCCACAGATTACTTCAGGTGCTTTCCAAACTTAGTGAGTCTAGTGGCACTTTTTAAAAGTGGGGGGAAAAGTAGGTAAGAAAGAGAACTGATAGGAATAGGCAATGGGGAACAAGTTGTGTGCTTGGTTGAAATGAAATAAAAAATGGAGAGTCAGTGAGGGGGAGAAACAGCTCTTCCATATGGCAGGCTCAGCAGGCAGGAAGGCTCCAGCACCTCCAGTGCTGAACTGGTGTGAAGAAATTGAGTGGGAACCTCTAGATTAATAAGTTGAGTGTAGGAAAAACAGTCTGCATGGTGGGTTGGATGAAGTTTTTTGGAGAACTCTAGAAACAGCACCCAAGACACTTAAAAATAAAAAACTAAAATTAGACTTTATAGATGCTTCAGGCACTTAAAAACTCAGGCCACTTATTTCTGAAGTGTTTTTTGTTGAGCAGCTCCCTCAAAAGAAAAAAGAAGGTGCCTGGGTCTTCAGCACTCTGGGAAGGGGGCTGGAATGTTATACAATGGAGAATGGTGTGGGTAACCTGAATTCAAAGCAGCAAGGCTGCATCAGCTGAGTGCCCTGTCCAGCTGCAAGAGCTACAGCCATTCTTAGGTGGCTGCATCACTGCTCTGTTGTTTGTAGGACCCAGCTGAAGGGTTGTAGGACAATACTTCATGGTGTGATGCCTCAGCATATACTTTTAGCAGTTTATTAAGTACGAAGTAGTTAATGTTCCACTATGCAGACATGCATTTGAGGTGTATACTCAGCTGTGGAAGCCTGGTGTATAGTGCTTAAATACCTCTAACAGGATATACCCAACAGTCTGTCTACCTAATAACCCTCGGTTTGTAAAGTAAAAGGCCTTTTTTGTTCCATTAAAACTGCAGCACTGATACAGAGTAAACAAATGATTTAAAAATAAGATGGTCACATAAGAATATTTTCCTCATCAGGCAAAAGAAAATATGAAAAAGGACAGTATAGTTATACTACAGTGTTGGTGGGGAGATGAGGAATACATTTTTTTTTTAATTGTATCTTCTAATAATAGCCTTAATGCAAATGTTGCTGTTCAGGCTCTTGCTAGCACAGCTCATTTCGTTTAGACTGCCTCAGGAGACATCTTTTGTTGGTACAATCTCTGTCATCAGTGGAAGGTGCTGGTGCTACAACTACACACGCTTAGTAGTTTAGACAGAATGTGTGAGTATGTATATGTGTACATAATATGCAGCATGAGGACACTTGGGAAATACTAATAGCCGAAGTTCCCTTCCCTACAGTGGTTCATTTTCAAAAAAATTATTTCATGTTCCACTTGTTAAAAAAAAAAAAAAAGGAAAAAAAGAAACAAGCCTTTTCCTCCTTCATATTCTCTTGCATATGAGGTCAGTAGAATTCTTAACAGAGGAAATATTTTCTGCTAGCTTGACCTTGCCATATTAGTACTCTGAATTAACTAATACAAAATCATTCTGGAAGAGAAATTAAGCTTTTGGGATAAGCAAGTCTGAATAAATACATATTAATTGTCTGAGTTTCCAAAACAATTGTCTAGTAGCTAATGCCAAAGTGATAACTGGGAAAAGACTGATTTTCATGTGGATTCCTAATCTTGCTTGTTAGAAACAAAGTTTCAGTGGATAGTCACTTTAAATTTAGCTGGGATTAGTTTAGTCATAGAATCACAGAATGGCGTGCTTTGGAAGGGACCTTAAAGTTCATTCCAAGCCCCTTGCCACAGACAGAGACACCTTAGTCTAGACCAGGTTTCTAAAGGTCAGCCTGACCTTGAATACTTCCAGGGACACCTTCTCTGGGTAATATGTGCCAATGCCTCACCACCCTCACAGCAAAGAATCCTTTACAGTATCTAAACCAAGCCTCTTTTCGTTTAAACCTTGTCCTATCACTACATGCCCTTGCCAAAAGTCCCTCTCCATCTTTCTTGTAGGCTCCCTTGAGGTACTGGGAAGTTATCATAAGATTTCCCTGGAGCTTTTTTGTAATCATACCTAACCTTTGTGCTATATTCTTTACAGTGAGTCTGTTTAAGCCATGATTGTTACAATGATTTGGAAGCATAAATAAATATCATATTGTTTAGATATGCAGTAGATAAATTTTCTTTCTGTTTGCATACATTCTAGTTTGCTTCCATAAAAATATTACTTACTTTACAACATGTCAGAGATGTCTGTTTAAATGTGAATTTGTACACATTTATTACTAAACTTATATGATGTCACAGAATCTGCCAATATAAAGTTATTGTATGGCACTAGCATCAGTTCAAGTGGTGATTTCATATCTCAGAGATCTCTCACCCTGATGAAACTATTGTTTTTTTCAGAGAGTTGCTGTGGGAAAGCTAGTCAGACCTTACCATGAATCTTCTATTGGACTCAAAACTGGAAAATGGCACATTGATCTGCCTGAAAATATAAACTTATTTACAATAAAGCTGAGAGTTTTATGGAATTTACCTCATGGAACTACAGTCTATTGTCATTGTTTAAAAACAGAGTTAGGGTGTTGCTTCTTACCTTCTCTAAAATAAGCATAAAACCTGTTTGAAAGACAGACATTGTGGCTTGTGGTCCTCTTGTTTTCAGTGTGCAAACCCCTTCCTGCTCTACAAGATTTTATTTGGGACGTTCTAGAAAGATCTTATTCTTTTTAGAAGACATTATCCAATATTTGGTGTATTTACTGTAGAGAGGTTTTCCTGCAAAGAATACTTCACTTTCTTTCCAAATAATGTTCTTATCCTTTGGCCATTGAGTATATTTGCTTCCACTCTTGTGCATAATTGAATGTGGTTCCTTTTTGTAGTAACTCCCAAATTACTTTGCTTATTTGTTGCTAATACTAGCAAAGCACATAACATACATAGGAATATTAGTTGTTAGAGAAGTGGTGGAGTTTGGTGTAGTAGGTGCTGTAAATTTTAGCCACATCTTCTCCCTTTCAGAGAAGGACAGATGTGAGATGAAGCTGCCAGCGCTGTCTCAGAGGATCCAGATGCTGTTTCGACACATTTGCAGAGTCTGACTCTGTCCCATCCACAGCACTTAAAATTTCTTTATTGAACACTCAGTACTTTTTGAGAAGCATCATTCTGACTGCCTTCTTCCAAATATGATATCAGAAACTTTTAGAGGAGGAGGCCATTTTCATAGCACCTCATTACCTGTTTGTGAGTGATAAGGAAAGGGAAATAATTTGTGGAATGTGTGGATAATAAGGAAAGTGTCTCTCATAGCAACAGTAACTATGCAAAATTCTTACTCATTCAACCTTTCTGAAGATTTTTATTAGTGATTCAGATCACATAACTACTCTGGATGAGCAAGCAAGCATTTATTCATGTCTTTGTTTTTCCCTTTTTTAGTATTTAAAACTTGGAGCCATTACAAGCCAGTTTTTAATGTTGTATCCTTCTTTTGTCCTTTACAGATACTCTGCATATCCTTTGAATATAAATGAGTTCTGAGCTATAGAGCCAGCATCCACCAGAAAAGTGATGCTCATTAATGTCCTTTCATCTCAGTATTTCCCTTTTCTTAGCATCTGGTTTTGGTTTTAATCATATAGAATGTTATTATATCATCTGCTGAGTCATTTTGGGCACGAAATATTTTGGGATTTTCTAATTTTCTTGCTTTACATCAGGATAAAGATGGAATCTTTTATAGTTCTATAGACAAGCTGCTCAACTTGCAAGATCAGCTAATCGCATGTGCTCCTGGGATACTAAAATTTGAATCTCTGGGGGAAGAAAAAAAACCTGATCTGACCCATAAGCTCTCAGCTGATAGAGGTTCCATCACCCTCAGTCTCTCTCTCTTATTGGAGGTCTTCTGTAGAAGGGAAAAGTGACTGAAAAAAGGACATGATTTCTAACACAGTGTGCCTTGAGCACCAGTCTTTTGAGTCCTGGGAAATGGCAAAGCCTTCCTCCTAACCGTGCAAGAACAAAGAAGGAAGATATTGATTCAGTGCTGAAATTGCTGAGTGATTTAGTGATAGCAGAGGCAGATAAGACTGAGGCTTTTGAATCTGGAGACAGAGTTCTGGGAGAACAATTATTGCTGGTAGTGGAAAAGGGCTAAGTCAGTGATTTTGAGAAGCCTTGATCCATAGAAGTTCATGGGACCCTGTGGAATACATAGTAAGGATGCTGAAGGAGCTGCTGAGGTCATGGTGAGGCTGTCATTGTTGAAAGGTCATGGAGATCATGGGAGGCCCA
This sequence comes from Erpornis zantholeuca, assembly GCA_013400515.1. Classification (NCBI taxonomy): domain Eukaryota; kingdom Metazoa; phylum Chordata; class Aves; order Passeriformes; family Timaliidae; genus Erpornis; species Erpornis zantholeuca. The sequence continues at coordinate 65,831 of VZTN01033140.1, read as the reverse complement.
TGACATCTTGGAAAAGGCAAATGCTAGATCCCCTTTCAAAAAGGGAAAGAAGGATTTTCCAGGGCTGTTCCACAGGCTGTTCAGCTTCACTTCTAATGGTCATGGTCTTCCAGAACACCCCTGTGTCCATGTTGGGGCACCATGGCCTACTTCAGGGATGGAAAAATCTCAACAGGCAGCAGTCACCAAGATCATCAGGAGCCCTGTGAGAACAGAGTGAGGGAGTTGGAGAAGGGACACACTGAGGGGCACCTTACAGAAGCCTGTCACTGTCTGCCAGTGAGATATCTGTTAGTCTGCTCTTTGCAGTGGTGCAAGGCAGAACAACGGCAGACAGCCAGCCCAGACTGAAATAGAAGAGGTTTAGACTTGAAATAAGGAACAAACTTTTTTCCCCACTGCATGAGGATGGGACAAAGAGGTTGTGCAGTCTCTATCTTTAGAGGTTTTTAAAACGCAATAACTCCTTCTATAAGTAAAGGGAATGTTAGCACATCAAAGCACCTGCTGTGATTATTGGTGTTTTATTCATTCTGAAACAAAGTGTGATGTTTTCAGACAGCTTGATAATTCTATACAGCTAAGAAAAAGCACCAAAATTTATTATAAAAATTTGGGGTTTTTTTTTAGTGAAAAAAAAAAAAGTTTAAGATAGCTGAAGTTTTCTGATTCTCCACTCTCAGGAAAAAAAAAAAAAAAAGAACTTTTAAAATTTCTTAAAATATCATGGAAGATCTCTTGGCCCAAGGGGAGTGTGTGGTATTTCTTTTTTAGGATTGTTTCAGTTCTCTGTGTATATATATAATGAAAGCCATGATTCTGGGGCATTAATCAGAAACTCTACTTTATTGATGGTATAAAATGCCTTCATATGTTTTTTTACCGGTTCCCTTAAACTTTGTTAAATCCATAAAAAACCATGCAGAGACGAGCAGTATGGGGGTGGAAAAAGATATTATGGAAAGGATCAAACCACAAATACTGCAGGTTACCTCACTTTGGAAAGCGACTTCCTGACCCTTGGAAGCTAACACTGAGATGGTCAATGAAGCCAGTGAGTTTCCTTCAATACAGAATATATGTGAGCATGAAAGATCAAAATCTGATGTTGTTTATTGTGGCATAGCTACACTGTTCCAGAAGTCAGGAACAAAGGGATGGAGTGACCAGATCCAGCTGTGCAGTGATGCTGGTGCTGAGGGGGATGACCTGCCTCAGTCTCCAGCCCCAGGTGGCCTGTGCTGATGGGGTGGGACCTTCTCCCTCCTGTGCCAGGAGGTTGTTCTCCTGAAAGTCTGGCAATGATCAAGCCATTTATACAGAACAGACCTTACCCACTGCCTCATATTTCTGGGTGCTCAACAGGAGTTAAATAAATGCATGCAAAATTTCTCACAGCATGCTTTGACTTCAAACAAGCTTTTTTACTTCTTTTTTTAAACAAAGGTTTACCCTTTCCTGTATTCATGTTTTCTGACTATTTATTATATTATTTTGTTAGATATTGCTAGATAAATATTGCTAGATAAATATAGCTAGATAAATACATTGCTAGATAAATAAGAGTGAGATGCAATCTTCAGGAGACAGAGATTCTGAGTTAGGTTCATCTCCAGAACATCATCTTGCTATGGAAGTCCTTTTGGATTTTAACAAATCAGTTTGTTCTTACACTTTTTTCCCTCAAAAACATTTTGAGGACTGAGTGTTTATTGATGAGATGAGGTCCTGTTCTCCCAGGGCCCTTTCCACAAAGACTCAGCGTTCATGGATTGAAGATCAGAAATGAGAAGGCGTTTATTTATAGATTGATATATAGATATATATTAATAAAAAGGAAAGAGAGAGAGATCAAGCTCCCTCCAGCCTGGTTTGGCTGCAGGGCTCGTGTGTGTCTGTGTCAACAGACAGTCCCTGTCTGTGTACAACATAAACTATGGTAACACATCCCAAAATAGGATTTCTCATTGGCCAAGGAGAGCACATTCTCAAAACAACTGTAATATTTACATTTTTCTCAGCCTGAGAACAATTCTGATGGAGTCGGTGCTGCAAGAATTGGTGAGGCAGAGAATGCCTAGAAGAAATATTTTTCTGGGTTACCAACAAGTGTTGTCACTAAACTCTGATTTTTATCTTGAACCAGGAAAAGCAGTTGGATTTTATCATGGAGTTGCTGTACTGTTGAGCATTCCACAGTTACAGAGCATTAGTATGCACATAGCAGTATGCAAAGACTTTACAAGCATAAAATATTCATCATGTACAAAAAATTATTTTTATTAATTTAGATAGTAATTGGCCAGATATGTTCATGAAAACCAAATCGTGGCAGCAGCCTGCTATGTTTCCAATGAATCTCATTAATTAATATGCTTGAGAGATTCTTTTATTCTTTTATTTTTTAGAAGATAGGATGACAGTCTCTTTTCTCTGCCAGAGGAAATGTGACAAGCATGATCTGTTCTAAGAGTTGTTGACTTGCAGTTTCTCAGGCATTATTGCCATACATTTGTTTAGGAACCTGTGTGACCACTTGTGTATGGAATTAGGTGCTTTTGTCATCTATCTACAGTTTGGATTATGTTTTTCCCTTTTCACTTGTATGTAAAGCAGTGCTGAGGTTGGCTCTTTGACAGTTTGCCAAGTTTCTGATGTTCTTGCTCTGAATAAATCTCAGAGAAAATAGCTCCTCCCTATAGTCATTTTTAAAAACATAAATGTACTAGGAAATAAAATGATGATTGGAGAAATTTGCTTTCAGGATACAGACTAAATGCCAGGTTCTATTTAAAACCAAGAAACTCTCATTTTAATAAAACATGAGATACTGATTGTTCACAGGTCAAGACTTCCCAGCACAGCTGCTAATGTTAGCATCAGTTAGGTACTGCAATCTGCTGGGATCTTGGAGAGATACCATCACCAGTGTGAACCCTCAGAAAATGCTGAATGACACCACTGCTGATTCACAGCTAACAAAAATTCATCTAGTAGTTTGGCCCAAACTCAGCTCCAGTAGAAAAAGATAAATCCCTGTGGGATTGCAACTACATAATGCATAGTTGGGTTGATTTTGATATTTTTAGTTAGAGTAGAGCAGTTTTCTCATGTTATCTGACACTGATCTAAATCTGCACTGATTTCTTCCAATTTTTTTAGTAAATATTAAATGCATACATTTCAAACCTGTCAGATAGAAGAAGATAATATCCCAAATGTAAAATATGAAACTTAGTTCTTATTCAATTTGTTGGAAATCAAACCAAGCCAAGCAGTTTGGCCTTCTTTAAATACCACGTTTTTCTGCTAGGGTAACTGGTGGGATTGTAACTCATCACAAATAAAATGTATGACAGTAAAGATAGTTAATTTGGGAAGTAAAGGGCTCACATTGAAATCTACAGCAGGCTCTTCCAAGAGAGGAGAATTTATTTTTCCCTGACAAGGTGGTTCTGAAGGATTACCTGTTTAAATGAGAACACGTCCAAGTGGAATAGTGTAGTCTTAGGAATGCATGCCACTGTTATATGTGATTGTAAATGACCTGCCAGAAAACACTTTCTCCAGTAAGCCGATCTGTTCCACCTATAGGTGGATTGGGTTCAACTCAGTGTCTCAGTATTCATTGAACGAGGTTCCTGCATTTAATGGTCTTTTAAAAGCCCCATCTCCTTCAGTGTTTTACTACCATATACACCATCAAATTGATTTTCTTATTTCATCTATCAGAGACAGAAAAAGCATAACTTCATTTTCTTGTGAATTGTTTGCCAATTTCTTCTTCAGAGCAATAAATATTTTTCTCTACTCTGCTGAGAACAAGATGCTGCGAGTTCTTTTGAATGATTTAATTTTCGTATTTTTCACGGGGGAGAGTGTGCTAAATGACAGTTAGGGACAACTTAAAAAAAGGATATTTGATTTTATTTTTTAAACATGGATAGTGAAACTGTCTTACATTGAGAGGGAACAAAAATTCTTCATTACAACTTCAATCTCTATTACTTAGCAAAGAAAGGCTGAAATATGATTTCATAGGGTTGAAATAAATATGTCTGAGGGATCTATTGTTCATCTGAATAAACCATGGGTTATTAAACTCTGATTGGGTAAAGAAAGAGGTGCCTGATCTGGGTAAAGGTGTTGGAGACAAGGAGTGGGCAGCACCAATACAGGAAGAGAGCAGCACAAGGCTAAACCTGCAAAATAAATGAGAGTGAAGCCCAGGCAATGAAGAGGAGCAGAGCTATCAAAAATATTCACTTGAGAAAAGCACAGGTAGTGATACAGAACATCAGAAAAGCCCTGTGTCATATCATAATCCAGCATTCTGTTAATAAAATCAGCCTTCTCAGATTCTTGTTCTGCTGACAACATTCCTATCAATCACATTTGGTATTAAGGCATTTTTAATTTTAATGAACAGGGAGAGAATCTCTAGGCAATGTACTTTATTAGGAAAAATAAAGAAATCTCATTTCTAATCTACTCATAAGTACTTTGCTTCAGTTACAGTTTCGTAAGGGGGAAAAGGTGGGAACATTTAACATGTATTAGGTACCCACTGCTTTGTAGACTTATACTTGCCCCTTTCCTACTGTCAAGATGACTTACATGTGATTACTTACATGTAAAAATAGAGGGTGAAAACCTAAATATAATTTGATTTTTATTTGTCAGAGACTTAAGTGGGATCATGTTTTTCTAACCAACACACATAATATGTATGAATGCAAAATTATGTATAATGGTATCTAATCTCATACACTGAAGAGGTATCTGTTGCTTATTAGCATAACCAATGTTTCAGTTTTGAATGTTCCTTAGCTGCCTGTAAATTAGTATGCTGTCTATGTATTCTGGAAGATAGGAGATACAGGTTTGGTGGGTTTCATTTGGGCTTTTATAGCACAACGTATAGATTATTCTTTGTTAAAGGAAGCAGTTAAAATATTATTTCTACAGATTGTTAATATTTGCAGTTATTATTTTCTGGGGGTTGCATTACATGATCTTCATATTTATCTGCTCAGTGGAACAAGTTCCCTTAAAACCATCTGCAGTAGTACAACTGCTTTCTTCTGGTATTTGTCCCACTGAAACTTCCCAGGTCTTCAGTTAACTTGCTAGGGTGTTGCCTATGGTAGAAGTGTCAGAAATATGAAACCTACATGCAAATCGCTATTATTTATGCCAACACCAGCCCTGAGATGTAGTTTAGATATGTGCTCTTCCCAAATGTCAAACCAAAAAATGCCTGTTTTGAGAGGGCAGCTATGTTTTTAAGTCCAAAACAAAACCTAGTGTCTGGGTCAATTGGCTCCCTCCATCCCAAAGCTTCCTGGGAGGTGCTGTGTAACCCCAGGGTAAATGCAGCTCCATGTGCACTGCCAGAGCTGAGTGCTGAAAACAGAGATTTAGCAGGCTGTATAACAGTGCCACCAGGTGATAGCATAAAATGTAGGGTTTGCTGCTGCAGGAATTTGGTTCAACAATTACTTGCAGATCAGCTCTGTTGTAAAGCATCATTTTCCTCCCAAGGCTAGTATTTGTAAATCTTCAAACATAACTAACGTGTTTCTGTTATAAGTTCATAACACAGGACCTATGTCAGGGGGCTTTTGTTGATTTTTTTGTGGGGTGGGGCGGGGAGGGAGGAGGAGTAGAGAAACAGATTGATTTTGGGGTTCTTCACAATTTTTGTGGGTATCAGGGAGGCATGTTTTAGTTATGGCAGAAGTATCCATCTCTTTGAACTTGTCTACTTCTAATACAGCACAGATGAGAGAAGAATCAGGACAATGTTCTAACGAATATCAGTCTAATGTTATTTTTGTGACACCCCAAGGCATGTGGGACAATTGTTTTAATTGTTGCGATGCTAGTGTGAATCTAGGTTATTCATAGGATGATAGAATGTTAAGGGTTTAAAGGGATCTTAAAGATCATCCAGTCCCAACCCTCACCTCCCACTACTAAGGTTGCTCAAGACCTTATCCAACCTCAACATTGCCAGGGGTAAGGCATCCACAACCTCCCTGGGCAACCTGTTCCAGTACCTCACCGCCCTCACAGCAAATAATTTCTTCCTAATATCTAAATTTCCCCTCTTTCTATTTGTGCCTGTTCCTCTGTGTCCTATCACTACAGTTCCTGATGAAGGGTCCCTCTCCAGCTCCCCTGTAGGCCCCCTTCAGATACTGGAAGGTGCTGTGAGGCCTCCATGCAACCTTTTCTTCTCCAGGTTAAACAGCCCCAGCTTCCTCAGCCTGTCATCTTCATGGCCCTCCTCTGGACTTGCTCCAACAGTTCCATGTCCCTTTTATGATGGGGACACCAGAACAGTACACAGCATTCCAGGTGGGGTGTCACAAGAGGGGTCAAATCACCTCCTTTGACCTGCTGCCATGCTCCTTTTGATGCAGCCCAAGATTTTTCTGGCTCACATAAAGGTTTCCATTNTTTGTTGGCTTTCTGGGCTGTGAGGCCACACTGCTGGCTCACATAAAGGTTTCCATCAACCATCACGTCTTTCTCCACAGGGCTGCTCTCAGTCACTTCTCTGCCCAGTCCGTGTGGGATCCTGGTGTAGGATCTTGCACTTCACTTTGTTGAACTCATGAGGTCTGCATGGCCTCACCTCTCAAGCCTGTCCAGGTCCCTCTGAATGGCATCCCTTCTCTCCAGTGTGCTGACCACCACACACAGCTTGGTGCCACCAGCAGACTTGCTGAGGGAGCACTCGATCCCATTGTCCACAGTGACTTTGAACAGTTTAGCATCAATTAATGCTATTTGAAGGCAAATTTGATTTATGTATGACATCTATGATGATCCCACTGGGGTTATTTATGTAGAAAAGTATCTAGGAATGTGATTCCATCCTGGTGGGGAAATACACTTTAATAAAAGAAGGTATTTGCAACTCTGAGGAGTTTTGCAGCCAACTAGTGTCAGTTGTTTGTTGAGACTGTAGGTGCATTAGAACAATAAACCTGTTGTCATGCAGTCTACCATCATAGCAATTGAAAATTGAATAAACAGAGTCCCTTGCAATATATTCAGGAAACACTGATGAGAATAATACAGAATGATTAAGGATTTTAAATAATTTATTCTTTAGCTCTATTCATGTTGGTTAATAAAAACAGGGTCTTCAGTTAACTGGATTTCATTGCTTGAAGCAAGCTCCCCCTAAAGCATATCCCACTCAGGAAAATGCTGTAAGTTGCTAAGTTAATGTATGGTGGGAGAACCAAGGCTTTCAGTTTAATACTTGTATTTCCTCTACCAGAGCTTGTTGTTTCCTGGGGTGAAAAGATATATAAGAAACAGAGAACAAGTCTTCTCACTATTGGAAGTTACATTTCTTGTTCAGGTGAGGGAGGGAAGATGGTGTTTGCCTTTCTTTTTCTTTCTTTCTTTCTTTCTTTCTTTCTTTCTTTCTTTCTTTCTTTCTT